>OU342740.1:468234096-468309296 GCA_910589775.1 Avena eriantha
GCTCTTTTCATAAACCACATGGATCCACAGGATGCATTGCATGTGTGTTATTTTCCAAAACCACATGGTTCCACTAGATGTCATTGCATGTGTACTATTTTCCAACACCACATGGTTCAACTGATGTCATTGCATGTCTGTTCTTTTCATAAACCACTTGGATCCACCAATGTCATTTCATGTGTGTTCTTTTCATAAACCACATTGATCCATCGGATGTCATTGCACGTGTATGTGTGTGTGTATCATTGTGCATCATTGTGGTTTTGGAAAAGAACACATGCAATGATGGCACTCCAGCATGTGGTGGTCTTTCCATAAACCACACTTAACCACTGGATGTCATTGCATATGTGTGTTCTTTTCATAAACTACACTGATCCACTGGATGTCATTGCATATGTGTGTTCTTTTCATAAACCACACTGATCCACTAAATGTCATTGCATATGTGTGTTCTTTTCATAAAGCATATTGATCCACTGATGTCATTGCACGTGTGTTCTTTTCCTACACCACATGGATCCAATGATGGCATTGTTGGTGTGTTCTTTTCTAAACCATATGGATCCACTAGATGTCATTGCATGTATGTTCTTTTCAAAAATCACATGGTTCCACTGATGTCATTGCTTGTGTGTTCTTTTCATAAACCACTTGGATCCACCAGTTTCATTGCATGTGTGTTCTTTTCATAAACCATATGGATACACTGGATGCCATTGCATGCGTGTTCTTTTCATAAACCACATGGATCCACCGGATGTCATTGCATGTGTGTGTGTGTGTGTCAGTGTGCATCATTGTGGTTTTGAAAAAGAACACATGCAATGATGCCACTCCAGCATATGGTGTTCTTTTAATAAACCACACTTTTCCACTTGATGTCATTGCATATATGTGTTCTTTTCATAAACCACACTGGTCCACTGGATGTCATTGCATATGTGTGTTATTTTCATAAACCACATTGATCCACTAAGGTCATTGCACCTATGTTCTTTTCCTACACCACATGGATCCAATGTTGGCATTGTTGGTGTTTTCTATTCTAAACCACATGCATCTAATGGATGCCATTGCATGTGTGTTCTTTTCCAAAACCACATGGTTCCACTACATGTCATTGCATGTGTGTTCTTTTCAAAAACCAGATGGTTCCACTGATGTCCTTGCTTGTGTGTTCTTTTCATAAACCACTTGGATCCACCAGTGTCATTGCATGTGTGTTCTTTTCATAAACCACATGGATCTACTGGATGTCATTGCATATGTGTGGTCTTTTCATAAACCAAATTGATTCACTAGATGTCATTGCATATGTGTGTTCTTTTCATAAACTACACTGATCCACTGGATGTCATTGCATATGCGTGTTCTTTCCATAAACCATACTGATCCACTAGATGTCATTGCATATGTGTTTCTTTTCATAAACCACACTGATCCACTAGATGTCATTGCATATGTGTGTTCTTTTCATAAAGCATATTGATCCACTGGTGTCATTGCACGTGTGTTCTTTTTCTACACCACATGGATCCAATGATGGCATTGTTGGTGTGTTCTTTTCTAAACCACATGGATCCACTAGATGTCATTGCATATGTTCTTTTCAAAAATCACATGGTTCCACCGATGTCATTGCTTGCGTGTTCTTTTCATAAACCACTTGGATCCACCAGTTTCATTGCATGTGTGTTCTTTTCATCAACCATATGGATACACTGGATGTCATTGCATGTGTGTTCTTTTCATAAACCACATGTATCCACCGGATGTCATTGCATGTGTGTGTGTGTGTCAGTGTGCATCATTGTGGTTTTGAAAAAGAACACATGCAATGATGCCACTCCAGCATATGGTGTTCTTTTCATAAACCACACTTTTGCACTTGATGTCATTGCATATGTGTGTTCTTTTCATAAACCACACTGGTCCACTGGATGTCATTGCATATGTGTGTTATTTTCTTAAACCACATTGATCCACTAATGCCATTGCACGTGTGTTATTTTCCTACGCCACATGGATCCAATGATGGCATTGTTGGTGTGTTCTATTCCAAACCACATGGATCTAATGGATGCCATTGCATGTGTGTTCTTTTCCAAAACCACATGGTTCCACTACATGTTATTGCATGTGTGTTCTTTTCAAAAACCTCATGGTTCCACTGATGTCACTTCTTGTGTGCTTTTTTCATAAACCACTTGGATCCACCAGTGTCATTGCATGTGTGTTCTTTTCATAAACCACATGGATCTACTGGATGCCATTGCATATGTGTGGTCTTTTCATAAACCACATGGATCCACTAGATGTCACTGCATGTGTGTTCTTTTCATAAACCACATGGATTCACTAGATGTCATTGCTTGTGTGTTAATTTCATAAACCACATGGATCCACTAGATGTCATTGCATATGTATGTTCTTTTCACAAACCACATGGATCCACTGCATGTCCTTGTAGGTGTGTTCTTTTACTACACCTGATAGGTCCACTGGGTGTGATTGCATGTGTGTTCTTTTCATAAACCACACTAATCCACCAGTGTCATTTCATGTGTGTTCTTTTCATAAACCACATGGATCCACTGGATGTCACTGCATATGTGTATTCTTTTCATAAACCACATGGATCCACTGGATGTCATTGCATGTATGTGTCCTTTTCATAAACCACATGGATCCACTAGATATCATTGCATCTTTGTTTTTTCCATAAACCACATGGATCCACTTGATGTCTTTGCATGTATGTGTGTATCAGTGTGCATCATTGTGGTTTTGGAAACAAACACATGCAATGATGCCACTCTAGCATGTCGTGTTCTTTTCATAAACCACATGGATCTACTAGATGTCATTGCATGTGTGTGTTCTTTTCATAAACCACTTGGATCCACCAGTGTCATTACATGTGTGTTCTTTTCATAAACTAAATGGATCCACTGGGTATGATTGCATGTGTGTTCTTTTCATAAACCACACTTATCCACTAGTGTCATTGCATGTGTGGTCTTTTCATAAACCACATGGATCCACTAGATGTCATTGCAGATGTGTATTGTTTTCATAATCCACATGGATCCACTGGATGTCATTGCATATGTGTGTCCTTTTCATAAACCACATGGATCCACTGGGTATCATTGCATGCGTGTTATTTTCATAAACCAAATGGATCCACTGGGTGTGATTGCATGTGTGTTCTTTTCATAAACCACACAAATCCACCAGCGTCATTGCATGTGTGTTATTTTCATAAACCACATGGATCCATTGGATTTCATTGCATATGTGTGTTCTTTTCATAAACCACATGGATCCATTGGATGACATTGCAGATGTGTATTCTTTTCATAAACCACATGGATCCACTGAATGACATTACATATGTGTGTTCTTTTCATAAACCACATGGATCCAATAGATGCCATTGCATGTGTGTTCTTTTCATAAACCACATGGATCCAATAGATGCCATTGCATGTGTGTTCTTTTCATAAACCACACTGATCCACTGGATGTCATTGCATATGTGTGTTCTTGTCATAAACCACACTAATCCACTGGATGTTATTGCATATGTGTGTTCTTTTCATAAACCATATTGATCCACTGATGTCATTGCATGTGTGTTCTTTTCCTACACCACATGGATCCAATGATGTCATTATTGCTGTGTTCTTTTCATAAATCACATGGATCCACTTGATGTTATTGCATGTGTGTTCTTTTCCAAAACCACATGGTTCCACTGATGAAATTGGATGTGGGTTCTTTTCATAAACCACTTGGATCCACTAGTGTCATTACATGTGTGTTCTTTTCGTAAACCAATGAATCCACCGGATGTCATTGCATGTGTGTGTATCAGTGTGCATCATTGTGGTATTGGAAAAGAACACATGCAATGATGCCACTCTAGCATGTGGTGTTCTTTTCATAAACCACACTAATCCACTAGATGTCATTACATATGTGTTATATTTTCATAAACCACACTGATCCACTGGATGTCATTGCATATGTGTGTTCTTTTCATAAACCACATTGATCCAATGATGACATTGCATGTGTGTTCTTTTCCTACAAAACATGGATTCAATGATGTCATTATTGGTGTGTTCTTTTCATAAACCACATGGATCCACTGGATGTCATTACATGTGTGTTCTTTTCCAAAACCACATGCTTCCACTAGGTGTCATTGCATGTGTGTTCTTTTACAAAACTACATGGTTCCACTGATGTCATTGCATGTGTGTTCTTTTCAAAAACCACTTGGATCCACCAATGTCATTGCAGGTGTGTTCTTTTCATAAACCACATGGATCTACCGGATGTCATTGCATGTCTGTGTGTGTATTAGTGTGCATCATTGTGGTTTTGGAAAACAACACATGCAATGATGCCACTCCAGTATATGGTGTTCTTTTCATAAACGACACTTATCCATTCTATGTCATTGCATATGTGTGTTGTTTTAATAAACCACATTGTTCCACTAGATGTTATTGCATATGTGTGTTCTTTTCATAAACCACTTGGATCCACCAGTGTCATTGCATATGTGTTCTTTTCATAAACTAAATGGATCCACTGGGTGTGATTGCATGTGTGTTCTTTTCATAAACCACACTAATCCACCACTTTCATTGCATGTTTGTTCTTTTCATAAACCACATGGATCCACTGGATGTCATTGCATAGGTGTATTATTTTCATAATCCACATGGATCCACTGGATGTCATTGCATATGTGTGGCCTTTTCATAAACCACATGGATCCACTGGGTATCATTGCATATGTGTTTTTCCAAAAAAACATGGACCCACTGGATTTCATTGCACGTTTGTGTATCAGTGTGCATCATTGTGGTTTTGGAAAAGAACACATGCAATGATGCTACTCCAGCATGTGGTGTTCTTTTCATAAACTACATTGATCCCCTAGATGTCAGTGCATATGTGTGTTCTTTCCATAAACCACATGGATCCACTGGTGTGTCATTGCACATGTGTGTTCTTTTCATAAACCACACTGATCCACTGGATGTCATTGCATATATGTGTTCTTTTCATAAACCACATGCATCCACTAGATGTCATTGCATGTGTGTATTCTATTCATAAACCACATGGATCCACTAGATGCCATTGCATATGTGTGGTGTTTTCATAAACCACATGGATCCATTGGATTACATTGCATATGTGTGTTCTTCTCATAAACCACATGGATCCACTGGATGACATTTCAATTGTGTGTTCTTTTCATAAACCACATGGATCCAATAGATGCCATTGCATGTGTGTTATTTTCATAAACCACACTGATCCCCTGGATGTCATTGCATATGTGTCTTCTATTCATAAACAACACTAATCCACTGGATGTCATTGCATATGTGTGTTCTTTTCATAAACCACATTGATCCTTTGATGTCACTACATGTGTGTTCTTTTCCTACACCACATGGATCCAATGATGTCATTGTTGGTGTGTTCTTTTCATAAATCACATGGATCCACTTGATGTTATTGCATGAGTGTTCTTTTCCAAACCACATGGTTCCACTGATGTAATTTCATGTGTGTTCTTTTCATAAACCACTTGGATCCACCAGTGTCATTGTATGTGTGTTCTTTTCATAAACCACATGAATCCACCGGATGGCATTGCATGTGTGTGTATTAGTGTGCATCATTGTGGTTTTGGAAAAGAACACCTGCAATGATGCCACTCCAGCATGTGGTGTTCTTTTTATAAACCACACTAATCCACTAGATGTCATTGCATATGTGTGTTCTTTTCATAAATTACACTGGTCCACTGGATGTCATTGCATATGTGCGTTCTTGTGATAAACCACATTGATCCACTGATGTCATTACATGTGTGTTCTTTTCCTATACCTCATGGATTCAATAATGTCATTGTTGGTGTGTTCTTTTCATAAACCAGATGGATCCACTGGATGTCATTGCATATGTTTTGTTTTCCAAAACCACATGGTTCCACTAGATGTCATTGCATGTGTGTTCTTTTCGAAAACCACATGGTTCCACTGATGTCATTGCATGTGTTATCTTTTCATAAACCACTTGGATCCACCAATGTCATTGCATGTTTATTCTTTTCATAAACCACATTGATCCACCGGGTGTCATTGCATGTGTGTGTGTTTATGAGTGTGCATCATTGTGGTTTTGGAAATGAACACATGCAATGATGCCACTCTAGCATGTGGTGTTCTTTCCATAAACTACATGCATCCACTAGATGTCATCGCATATGTGTGTTCTTTTCATAAACTACACTGATCCACTAGATGTCATTGCATATGTGTGTTCTTTACATAAACCACACCGATCCACTGGATGTCATTGCATATGTGTGTTCTTTTCATAAACCACATTGATCCGCTGATGTCATTGCACGTCTGTTCTTTTCCTACACCACATGGATCCAATGATGGCATCATTGGTGTGTTCTTTTCTAAACCACATGGATGCACTAGATGTCATTGCATGTGTGTTCTTTTTAAAAACCACATGGTTCCACTGATGTCATTGCTTGTGTGTTCTTTTTATAAACCACTTGGATCCACCAGTGTCATTGCATGTGTGTTCTTTTCATAAACCACATGGATACACTTGATGTCATTGCATGAGTGTTCTTTTCATAAACCACATGGATCCACCGGATGTCATTGCATGTGTGTGGATCAGTGTGCATCATTGTGGTTTTGGAAAACAACACATGCAATGATGCCACTCAAGCATATGGTGTTCTTTTCATAAACCACACTTATCCACTAGATGTCATTGCATATGTGTGTCCTTTTCATAAACCACACTGATCCATTGGATGTCATTGCATATGTGTGTTATTTTCATAAACCACATTGATCTAATGATGTCATTGCACGTGTGTTCTTTTCCTACACACATGGATCCAATGATGGCATTGTTGGTGTGTTCTATTCTAAACCACATGGATCCACTGGATGTCATTGCATGTGTGTTCTTTTCCAAAACCACATGGTTCGACTACATGTCGTTGCATGTCTATTCTTTTCAAAAACCACATGATTCCACTGATGTCATTGCATGTGTGTTCTTTTCATAAACCACTTGGATCCACCAGTGTCATTGCATGTGTGTTCTTTTCATAAACCACATGAATCCACCGGATGTCATTGCCTGTGTGTGTATTAGTGTGCATCATTGTGGTTTTGGAAAAGAACACATGCAATGACGCCACTCCAGCATGTGATGTTCTTGTCATAAACCACACTGATCCACTAGATGTCATTGCATATGTGTGTTCTTTTCATAAACCATAGTGATCCACTATATGTCATTGCATATGTGCATTCTTTTAATAAACCACATTGATCCACTGATGTCATGGCATGTGTGTTCTTTTCCCATACCACATGGATTCAATGATGTCATTGTTGGTGTGTTCTTTTCGTAAACCACATGGATCCACTGGATGTCATTGCATGTTTGTTCTTTTCCAAAACCACATGGTTCCACTAGATGTCATTGCTTGTGTGTTCTTTTCCAAAACCACATGGTTCCAATAGATGTTATTGCGTGTGTGTTCTTTTCCAAAACCACATGGTTCCACTGATGTCATTGCATGTGTGTTCTTTTCATAAACCACATGGATCTACCAATGTCATTGCATGTGTGTTCTTTTCATAAACCACATGATCCACCGGATGTCATTGCATATGTGTGTATCAGTGTGCATCATTGTGGTTTTGGAAAAGAACACATGCAATGATACCACTCCATCATGTGGTGTTATTTCTATAAACCACACTTATCCACTACTTGTCATTGCATATGTGTGTTCTTTTCATAAACTACACTGATCCACTGGATGTCATTGCATATGTGTGTTCTTTTCATAAACCACACTGATCCACTGGATGTCATTGAATATGTGTGTTCTTTTCATAAACCACATAGATCCACTGATGTCATTGCACGTGTGTTCTTTTCCTACACCACATGGATCCAATGATCGCATTGTTGGTGTGTTCTTTTCTAAACAACATGGATCCACTAGATGTCATTGTATGTGTGTTCTTTTCAAAATCCACATGGTTCCATTGATGTCATTGCTTGTGTGTTCTTTTCATAAACCACTTGGATCCACCAGTGTCATTGCATGTGTGTTCTTTTCATAAACCACATGGATACACTGGATGTCATTGCATGTGTATTCTTTTCATAAACCACATGGATACACTGGATGTCATTGCATGTGTGTAATAACGAGCTCGTTGGGGAACCCCAAGAGGAAGGTATGATGAGCACAACAGTAAGTTTCCCTCAGTTACGAAACCAAGGTTATTAATCTAGTAGGAGCAAGGAAACACTTGAAAGGTGTTGCTACCTGGACTTTGGCAGGGCGCACTACCGGCGCCAGCACCAACGTGGAAACCTACACAACACAACCACAGAACTATGCCCCCAACTTACAGTGAGGTTGTCAATCTCACCGGTTTTGCTGAAAACAAAGGATTAAACATATTGTGTGGAAGAAAGTAATTGCTTGCAGAAAGTAAACAAAAAGAAGTAAACAGTTGTAGATTGATGGTAAAAGAAAGGACCGGGGTCCATAGTTCACTAGTGGTGGCTCTCCTTAAGATAGATGACATGTTGGATGAACAAATTATAGCGGGGCAATTGCCAAACATCGAGAAAGCAATATGCATATACTACTCATCTTGACTCCTGTGAGATTTGATTGGGCATTACAACGTTATACATAGACCGTAATCCAAATGCATCTATGACTAATAATCCACCTTCAGGTTATCATCCGAACCCCCTCTAGTATTAAGTTGCAAGCAACAGATAATTGCATTACGCATTGCGTGTAAAGTAAACAATACGATTGTTCTATGAACAAAGGATTGTTGTCTTCTCCCTAGTAGCAACAGCAAACCTAGTACCTTAGAGATTTCTGTCACTTCCCTAGATTACTAGAGGCATGAACCCACTATCGAGCATAAATACTAACTCTTGGAGTTGCTAGCATCTACTTGGCCAAGATAGCTACTAAAAACGGAAAGCATGCATGATCACAAATAACAAAGACATGATAGAATCAATAATCAATCTGAAATAGAATCTCAACATCTAGAGTTACAAATAGATGATCTTGATCATGAACAGAGCTCACAATATCTAAACATGATAGCACAAAGGAGAAGAACCAGCCATCTAGCTACTACATGGACTCGTAGTCCAAGGATGAACTAATCACGCACCACACCGGAGGCTTGCATGGTGATGAAGAAGGACTCCAGGGTGAATTCTCCCCTCCGGCAGGGTGCCGGGAAGAGCTTCAGATCCCTCCCGATCTAGGGATGGAGATGATGGCAGCTACAGACTCTTTCATGGAATTTTGATTGGGTACTTAGGGTTTCTGTATCGGAGGCATCTGATGGCTCAATGGACGGCGCCAGAAAAGTGCTGGTGCGGTGTTGATGTCGAGCTCATTGGTGAACCCCAAGAGGAAGGTATGATGAGCACAGCAGCAAGTTTCCCTCAATATGAAACCAAGGTTTAATCGAACCAGTAGGAGCAAGGAAACACCCCAAAGGTTTTGCTAGCTAAGCCTTGGAGGGCGCACTACCAGTGCTAGTAGCAACGTGGAGACCTGCACAACACAACAACAGAACTTTGTCCCCAACTTGCGATGAGGTTGTCAATCTCACCGTGTTTTGCGGAAAACAAAGGATTAAATGTATCGAATTGAAAGAAATAATAGTTTGCAGAAAGTAAACACAAAGTAGTAAAATATTTTAGATTGTATGTAAAGAAAAAGGACTGGGATCCATAGTTCACTAGAGGTGGCTCTCCTTAAGATAGATAACATGATGGGTGAACAAATTACAGCGGGGCAATTGACAAACATCGAGAAAGCAATACATGCATATACTAATCATCTTGACTCCTTTGAGACTTGATTGGGAATTACAACATTATACATAGACCGCCATCCAACTGCATCTATGACTAATAATCCACCTTCAGGTTATCATCCGAACCCCCTCCAATATTAAGATGCAAGCAACAGATTATTGCTTTACGAACTGTGTGTAAAGTAAACAATACGATTGTTCTATGAACAAAGAAGTGTTGTTTTCTCCCTAGTAGCAACATCACATGTACTTTCTTAGAGATTTTTGTCACTTCCCTAGATTACCAGAGGCATGAATCCACTATCAAGCATAAATAGTAACTCTTGGAGTTGCTAGCATCTACTTGGCCAAGATAGCTACTAACAACGGAAAGCATGCAAGATCACAAATAACAAAGTATTGATATAATCAATAATCAATCTGAAATAGCATCTCAATATCCATCGGATCCCCGCAAACACAACATGTAGAATTACAACTAGATGATCTTGATCATGAACGGAGCTCACAAGATCTAGACATGAAAGCACAAAGGAGGAGAACCGACCATCTAGCTACTACATGGATCCGTAGTCCAAGGATGAACTACTCACGCATCACACCGGAGGCTTGCATGGTGATGAAGAAGGCCTCCAGGGTGAATTCCCCTCTTCGGTAGGGTGCCAGGAAGAGCTTCAGATCCCTCCCGATCTAGGGATGGAGATGACGGCGGCTACAGACTCTTTCATGGATTTTTGATCGGGCACTTAGGGTTTTCGTCCCGAGGGCATCGTATAGGCGGAAGGGGAGGCTGAGGGGGTGCCAGGGGCCACCATACCACCCCTGGCGCGGGCCAAGCCTGCCCGCGCGGCCATGTGGTGTGGCCGGCCTCTGGCCCCTCTCCATCTCGTATTCTGGCTTCTGATGACTTCCATAAATATAGGCACTTTGACTTTTGTCCCGTCCAATTCCGATAATATTCATTTTCTGACTTTCCTTGAACCAAAAACAGCAGAAAACAAGCTGTTGGCACTGTGGCTCTTGTTAATAGGTTAGTCCAAGAAATGATATGAAAAGTACTCCAAAGTTGGAAAAAACACAAGAAAGTGGATAAAACCAAGCATGGAACATCAAAAATTATAGATACATTTACAATGTATCAACATCCCCAAGCTTAACTCCTGCTCGTCCTCGAGTAGGTAAGTGATAAAAAGAAATAATAATTTTTGAGGTGACATGCACCATCAAAGACTTGATCAAAATATTTGTGAAACATTCAAAGCTGGGATCATAGTACATCAATCATAACATGAAAGAAAAAGTTCTAGCAATAAGACAAAGAAACTATGATGCAACATGAAAAGGCACAAACAAAAGATTCATGAATAACAATGCTTTGCAAGACGTTTGTTTGTTTCACATAAAGAAAACATAGCATAATAGTATTCAGCTTGTCCCTTAATAGAGTAGCAAACATAAATGCATAGGACACCTTCAAAGTTCATAAGAGTGACTAGATACAAATAGTTTAAAAAAAGCAATATCAAGTTATGCATCAATCAACTAGTCTTGGGACAATGGACATAGAACTTAGAATGGACACTATGCTCTCAAAGTAGGTGCATAAAGGTAGAAGGTGGAGACTCAATATAATGGTGGAAGAAAGGCCTTTTGAAAAGGAAGCAGGGATTCAAGTCTCATAAAGAGCTTCCAAAAATTATGGTACTTATAGCTTTCTGCTCTCATTGCCCCTATCATAAGCATCTTGAAATGATTAAGGTTAAAGTGAACAAACTATGGTGTACATGCTTGACGAAGTATAAGTCAGAAATCTCATGTCCCTTGTATACGAGGGCCGCTCCTCATGCTACTCAAGTTTATTCACCGGTAAGTTCTTGTCATTGTAAGTATATGTGTATCATAGAGAACCGCCAACGGGGTACCCCTTGCCCGATGATACGGAAGAATCCCCATATCAAAATGACAAGGCAAGCAGACAATGAGCATCTCAGCAATCTTCTTATTTACCATGGGAATATGGTGTTTTTTCTCTCTTTCCTCTTTTCATAATCTCTTTTTTTCTTTTCTCTTTTTTTCTCAATATAGGACTCTTTTTATAAGAAGAATGCTTCATAGACAGCTCATTATGGTTACGCTGTAGGTTTCCACCATGTCAGCATGGATTAGACCAGCGGCCCAGGTGTTTCTCTAACACATATACATAACTCCATGGACTTACAAGGTCCCCTTTCATTTCACCATCCATATACAAAAGAGCATGATATCAACTAGGTACAAGTACCAAGTGCAATGTTAAAGCGTTCCCCATCAAAGCATGGTTCTTCTAATTCCCAACAAATAAGTGCAAGCAAATACAACATAGACGACACAATGATTCAAGTTTATTAAGGGCAAGAAAAAGTAAAGTGTGCCATCAAGTTCGTGAGAGCTTTAATCACTAGTTTTCTCATAACAAGTTTAATTTGGAAGGTAAACAAAAGCATGAATATACTTGGAATAGCATAAGCTAGTAGGTAGATATGGTGGACTCTTTTGAATAACTTGGTTTAGGGAGTTGGATGCATGAGTGGGACTCATACTTGGTTGTGGAGGCTAGCAAAAGACTGGGAGTGACAAACTAAGAGAGCAATAATGGCCATAATCATGCAGAGAGACAAAACATCATTGATCAAAGCATAAAGTGATACTTCAAGTTGAAAACTAAAGGATCATAAAGGCTATGGTGACTTGAGATAGTCATAACATTGTGCAAGCATGTGCCAAGTCAACCCAAATAAAGCATCAAAGGAGAATACCACTATACTATGCTTTAATATGCTAAAACAACGCATGATTCATCCAAGGCACATTAAGCAATCTCAATTGTTTATAACAAGTCATGCTACAACAAAGAATACTAAGCATCAAGCCAAAACAATATCAAGCATGGCATGACAAAGCATAGGCCACAGTCAAAAACGAGCTCTTTTCACCACATAAGCATGAACTTTCCTACTCTTTTCCAAACCAAACCAAACTATTTGCAAACCAATGTATGAAAGAGGGGGTACAACCAATTTATTCAGAAAACTAAGCAAACCAAAGAAAACAAAAACGAAAAAGAAGATGCTCCAACAACAACACAACTGTGCATGAAACAATAAAAATGAAGCGTTTGGAAGAAATCGGGGATTTTTATTGATGAAGAAGGGGATGCCTTGGGCATCCCCAAGCTCTGACGCTTGTACTTCTTGGATATTTCTTGGGGTGACACGCATGGCATCCCCAAGCTTGAGCTTTAGTCCATCCTTCATCTCATTACTCATTGCTTCCATACACCTGAAATTTTTCCTTCATACAAAACTTCACACAATCTTTATTAGCAACATTAGTGCAATCAAGATAAATAAGTCTTAAGGTTCAGTTCTAACACCAAATAAACTTCCATTAAAACACAAACTACTGTAGCACTTTCCTCAAAAAGCTCAATTCCCCAAAAGAACACAAAAAGGAACCAACAAGAAGCAAATGCAGAAAATGGCAGAAATCTGTCAAAACAGACCAGCTGGTAAAGACGAATTTTTTCGAAGACCTTCTGTTGCCCAAATAGAAAAGTGTTGAACTAACGAAAGTTAGATAACAACCTGGGTCAGAAGAACAAAAATTCAAGCCTCAAAAAGACGTTCAGAGATTTTACACGAATTTTTACGATGAAGGACAGAAGTCTGTTTCGGGACTTTAACTTTCCCAATCATTACTTCTCTCTCATTAGAGGTTACTCTTGGCACAAAAAGCAAATAAAAAGGATAAGGAGAGGTTATTACAGAGGTAATAACTTCCAAGACTCATCTAAAACTTTTGAGTTATCTCCCAATAAGTATTTTTCTTTAACACCTTTAAATTAGGCATAAGAAGCAAGAAAAAGAATCACGTGTTCTCAAATGAAGAAGCATTAAGACCAAATTTTGTTTTCATAGGAGAAGCAAAAGAAATATTCTCTCTCTTCTTAGGTAAGTGTTCTATACCTTTCTTGAGTGGGATTTGATATTTAATGGTGCCTTCTCTCATATCAATAATGGCACCAACAGTTCTAAGAAAAGGCTTCCCAAAGTAATAGGACAAGAAGCATTGCATTCAACATCCAAAACATAGAAATCAACGGGGACATAGGAGTTGTTAACCATAATAAGAACATCATTAATACTCCCCATGAGTTTATTTTTAGCATTATCATCAAATGGGACATTCAAATAACAATCTTCAAGAGGAGGCAAATCAAGCATATCATAAATCCTTCTAGGCATAATAGAAACACTACTATGAAGATCACATAAAGCTTTGAAATCAAAGTCATTCACTTTCATATTAAGATTGGGTTCCCAACCATCTTCTTGTTTTATAGGAATAGAAGCTTTACGTTTCATCTTTTCTTCTTTAATCTTTATGAGCATCAGTAATGAGTTTTGTAAAGGCCATGTTCATAGCACTAGCATTAGGACTTTTAGCAAGCTTTTGTAGGAACTTAATAACTTCAGAGATATTGCAACCATCAAGATCAAAATCAAATTTATCATCTAGAGTAGTAGAACTATTACTAGCCTCAACACTAGTGGTGGTGATAGTAGAAACACTATTGTTTCTAGCAATTTCATCTTCTCTTTCCATCTTAGCATGTAATTCCGCTAATAGTCTAACATTTTCATCAATTCTTACTTGTATAGCATTGGTAGCTGCAAAGGGATTATCATTAGTTTCAGGTTTAGCAGCCATTTTATTCAAAGAAGATTGAGCTTCAGCCAAAGATGCTATATTTCTTTCAGCATTAGAGATTTTTTCCTCAATAGTTTTATTGAAAGCAGTTTGTTTACTAATAAAGTCTTTGAGCATAACTTCAAGTTCAGAGGGTGCACTCCTATTATTGTTGTAAGAATTTCCATAAGCATTACCATTGTTGGGAGGATATGGCTTATAATTGTTGTTACCAAAATTACTCCTATAAGCATTATTGCCAAAGTTGTTATTTCTTATGAAGTTCACATCAACTTGCTCTTCTTGAGCAACCAAAGAGGGTAAAGGAACATTATTTGGATCAATATGGGCTTTCCCATTAACAAGCATAGACATAATAATATCAATCTTATCACTTAAGGAGGAGGTTTCCTCAACAGAATTTACCTTCCTACCTTGTGGAGCTCTCTCGGTATGCCATTCAGAATAATTAACCATCATATTGTCTAGAAGTTCCGTTGCAGCACCCAAACTAATGGTCATAAAGGTACCTCCAGCAGAAGAGTCCAATAGGTTCCTTTAAGAATAGTTCAATCCTGCATAAAAAGTTTGGATGATCATCCAAGTAGTCAGTCCATGAGTGGGACAATTCTTTACCAATGATTTCATTCTTTCCCAAGCTTGAGCAACATGTTCATTATCCAGTTGTTTAAACTTCATTATTTCACTTCTCATAGATATAATCTTAGCAGGAGGATAGTATTTCCAATGAAAGCATCTTTGCATTTATTCCAATAATCAATACTATTCCTAGTTAAGGAATTCAACCATTCTATAACTTTTCCTCTCAAAGAGAAGGGGAACAATTTCAGTTTAATAATATCACCATCTATATCCCTATGTTTTTGCATCTCACAAAGTTCAACAAAGTTATTTAGATGGGAAGGAGCATCTTCATTACCAATACCAGAAAATTGTTCTCTCATAACAAGATTGAGCAAAGCAGGTTTTATCTCAAAGAAACTATTTTCAGGCACAGGTGGAGCAATAGGTGTACTCATAAAATCATTGTTGTTGGTGCTAGTGAAGTCTCACAACTTAGTGTTTTTAAGACTAGTCATTTTTTTGGGTTTTCAAATAAGAAAGCAAACTATTAAAACTAATTTTTTTGTGTGTTTTGATAACAAAACAAGCAAACAAAACAAAAGAAACTAAGCAAAACAAAAATAACAAAGTAAAGAGATTGGTTATGAGGGACTCCCCTTGTGAAGATGTCCTTGACTCCCCAGCAACGGCGCTAGAAAAATGCTTGATGGCTCAATGCACGACGCCAGAAAAGTGCTGGTGCGGTGTTGATGTAGAGCTCGTTGGGAACCCCAAGAGGAAGGTATGATGAGCACAGCAGCAAGTTTCCCTTAGTAAGAAACCAAGGTTTAATCGAACAAGTAGGAGTAAGGAAACACCCCAAAGGTGTTGCTAGCTAAGCCTTGGCAGGGCGCACTACCGGTGCTAGTAGCAACGTGGAGACCTGCACAACACAACCACAAAACTTTGTCCCCAACTTGCGATGAGGTTATCAATCTCACCGTGTTTTGCGGAAAACAAAGGATTAAACGT
Source organism: Avena eriantha (assembly GCA_910589775.1). Taxonomy (NCBI): domain Eukaryota; kingdom Viridiplantae; phylum Streptophyta; class Magnoliopsida; order Poales; family Poaceae; genus Avena; species Avena eriantha. Next base: position 468,250,386 of record OU342740.1, read on the forward strand.
ATCGAATGGAAAGAAATAATAGTTTGCAGAAAGTAAACACAAAGCAGTAAAAGATTGTAGATTGTATGTAAAGAAAAAAGACCGGGATCCATAGTTCACTAGAGGTGGCTCTCCTTAAGATAGATAACATGCTGGGTGAACAAATTACAGCGGGGCAATTAACAAACATCGAGAAAGCAATACATGCATATACTAATCATCTTGACTCCTTTGAGACTTGATTGTGCATTACAACATTATACATAGACCGCCATCCAACTGCATCTATGACTAATAATCCACCTTCAGGTTATCATCCGAACCCCCTCTAGTATTAAGTTGCAAGCAACAGATTATTGCTTTACGAACAAATTGTAAAGTAAACAATACGATTGTTCTATGAACCAAGGATTGTTGTTTTCTCCCTAGTAGCAACAGCACATCTAGTACCTTAGAGATTTATATCACTTCCCCAGATTACCAGAGGCATGAACCCACTATCGAGCATAAATACTAACTCTTGGAGTTGCTAGAATCTACTTGGCCAAGATAGCTACTAACAACGGAAAGCATGCAAGATCACAAATAACAAAGACATGATAGAATCAATAATCAATCTAAAATAACATCTCAATATCCATCGGATCCTTGCAAACACAACATGTAGAATTACAAATAGATGATCTGATCATGAACTGAGCTCACAAGATCTAGACATGAAAGCACAAAGGAGGAGAACCAGCCATATAGCTACTACATGGATCCGTAGTCCAAGGATGAACTACTCACGCATCACACCGGAGGCTTGCATGGTCATGAAGAAGGTATCCAGGGTGAATTCCCCTCTCTGGCAGGGTGCCGAGAAGAGCTTCAGATCCCTCCCGATCTAGGGATGGAGATGACGGCGGCTACAGACTCTTTCGTGGATTTTTGATTGAGCACTTAGGGTTTTCGTCCCGAGGGCATCTTATAGGCGGAAGGGGAGGCCGAGGGGGTGCCAGGGGCCACCACACCACCCCCTGGCGCGGGCCAAGCCTGGCCGCGCGGCCAGGTGGTGTGGCCGGCCTCTGGCCCCTCTCCGTCTCGTATTCTGGCTTCTGATGACTTCCGGAAAATAGGCCCTTTGGCTTTTGTCTCGTCCAATTCCGAGAATATTCATTTTCTAACTTTCCTGGAACCAAAAACAGCAGAAAACAAGCAGCTGGCACTGTGGCTCTTGTTAATAGGTTAGTCCAAGAAATCATATGAAAAGTACTCCAAAGTTGGAACAAAACATAAGAAAGTGGATAAAACCAAGCATGGAACATCAAAAATTATAGATACATTTGCAATGTATCAGCATCTTATAGGCGAAAGGGGAGGCCGAGGGGGTGCCGAAGGTGGCCAGACTACCCCCTGGCGCAGGCCAGGCTGGGCCACGCGGCCAGGTGGTGTGGAAGCCCCCTGGCCCCTCTTCGTCTCGTACTCTGGCTCCTTGTGTCCCTCGGTGAAAAACTGAATTTGGCTTTTGTCCCGTCCAAATTCCGAGAATATTCATTTTCTGACTTTCTTGGAACCAAAAACAGAGAAAACAGGCAGCTGGCACTATGACTCTTGTTAATAGGTTAGTCCAAGAAAGTGTATAGAAAGTCCTCCAAAGTGTGGACAAAACATAAGAAAGTAGATAAAACCAAGAATGGAACATAAAAATTTATGGATACGTTAGCAACGTATCAACATCCCCAAGCTTAATTCCTGCTCGTCCTCGAGTAGGTAAGTGATAAAAAGAAAGAATAATTTTTTAGGTGACATGCACCATCATAAACTTGATCAAAGTATTTGTAAAACATTGATAGCTAGGATCATAGTACTTCAACATAACATGAAAGACAAAGTTCTAACAATAAGACAAAGAAACTATTGTTGCAACATGAAAAGGCATAAACAAAAGATCCATGAATAACAATGCTTTGCAAGACGTTTATTTGTTTCACATAAAGAAAACATAGCATAATGGCATTCAGCTTGTCCCTCATATAGTAGCAAATATAAATGCATATGACACCTTCAAAGTTCATAAGAGTGACTAGCTACAAATAGTTTAAGAACAAGCAATATCAAAGTTATGCATCAATCAACAAGTCTTGGGACAATGCACATAGAACTAAGAATGGCCACTATGCTCTCAAAGTAGGTGCATAAAGATAGAAGGTGGAGACTCAACATAAAAGTAAAAGAAAGGCCTTCAAAGAAAGAAGTAGAGATTCAAGTTTCATAAAGATCTTCCAAAAAATATGGTACTTATTAGCTTTCAGCTCTCATTTCCCCTATCATAAGCATCTTTAGGTGATTAAGGTTAAAGTGACACAACTAAGAGGATATGCTTGACAAGTTATAAGCTGAAATCTCATGCCCCTTACTTACGAAGACCGAACCTTATGCTACTCAACTTTAGTCACAAGTAAGATCTTGTCATTGTAAGTACATGTGTATCATAGAGAACCGCCAACGAGGTACCCCTTGCACATGATACAGGAGCTATCCCATCATCAAATGAGAAGGCAAGCAGACAATGAGCATCTCAACGATCTTTTTATTTGCTATTTGCATAGGTTTTTATTGAGGATGCTTCATAGAGTGCTCATTATGGTTATGCTGCAAGTTTCCACCATGATTAGGCATGGCTTAGGCTAGCGGCCCAGGCGTTTCTCTAACACAAATACAAACTCCATGATCTTACAAGTTCCCCTTTATTTCACACCGCCGGGATCCATAAGCAAAAGAACATGATATCAACGGGGTACAAAGTACAAGTGCAATGTTGAAAGCGTTCCCCATGATACATGGTTCTGCTAACTTCAACTTATAAAGCGCAAGCATATACGCAACAAAGATGGATGCAATGGTTCAAGTTATAAAGTGCAAGAAAGTAAGGTGTGCCATCAAGTTCGTGAGAGCTTTAATCACTAGTTTTCTCATAACAATTTTAATTCGGAAGGTAGATAAAAACATGAATATACTTGGCATAGCAAATGCTAATAGGTAGGTATGGTGGACTCTTTGGAATAACTTGGTTTTAGGAATTTGATGCATGGGTGGAACTCATACTTGGTTATGGAGGTTAGCAAAAGACTGGGAGCGACCAACTAAGAGAGCAATGATGGCGATAATCATGTAGAGCGACGAAACATCATTAATCAAAGCATAAAGTGATACTACAAGTCGAAAACTAAAGGGTCATAAAGGCTATGGTGACTTGGGATAGTCATAACATGGTGTGAGAATGCGCCAAGTCAACCCAGATAAAGCATCAAAGGAGAATAGCACAATACTATGCTTTAATGTGCTAAAACAACACATGCTTCTTTCAAAGGCACATTAAGCAATCTCAGTTGTCTATAACTTTTCATGCTACAGCAAAGATCACTGAGCATAAAGCCAAAACAACATCAAGCATGGCATGACAAAGCATAGGCCACAGTCAAAAACAAACTCCTTCTACCACTTAAGCATGAACTTTTCCTACTCTTTTCCAATCCAAACCAAACTATTTGAAAACTAATGTATGAAAGAGGGGGTCCAACCAATTTATTAAAGCAAACTAAGAAAACCAAGCGAACGAAAAACCAAAAAGAAAACGAAAAATAAGACGCTGCAAGAACAACACAATTGTGCATGAAACAATAAAAATGAAGTGTTTGGAAGAAACCTGGGATTTTTATTGATGAAGAAGGGGATGCCTTGGGCATCCCCAAGCTTTGAAGCTTGTAATTCTTGGATATTTTTTGGGGTGACACGTGTGGCATCCCCAAGCTTGAGCTTTAGTCCATCCTTCATCTCATTACTCATTCCTTCCATACACCTGAAATTTTTCTTCATAAAAAACTTCACACAATCTTTATTAGCAACATTAGTGCACTCAAGATAATAAGTCTTTTAGTTTCAGTTTCAACACCAATAAAACGTCCATTAAAACACAAGCTACTGTAGAACTTCCCTACAAACGCTCAATTCCCCAAAAGAACTAAAAAAGGAACCAACAAGAAGCAAATGCAAAAAATGGCAGAAATCTGTCAAAACAGACCAGCAGGTAAAATCTAATTTTTTCGAAGACCTTCTGTTGCTCAAATAGAAAAGTGTTGAACTAACAAAAGTTAGATAACAACCTGGGGCAGAAGCAAAAAAATTCACGCCTCAAAACGACGTACAGAGATTTTACACAAATTTTTACGGTGAAGCACAAAAATCTGTTTCGGGACAGCAACTTTCCCAATCATTACTTCTCTCTCATTAGAGGTTACTCTTGGCACAAAAAGCAAATAAAAAGGATAAGAAGTGGTTATTACTGAAGTAATAACTTCCAAGACTCATCTAAAACTTTTGGGTTATCTCCCAATAAGTACATTTTTCTTTAACGCTTTTAAGTTAGGCATAAGAAGCAAGAAAAAGAATCAAGTGTTCTCAAATGAAGAAGCATTAAAACCAAATTTCTTCCCTTACCTCTCTTACTTTTATTCTTAACCCTAGGGAACATATGATTGTTTGGTGGAGAAGCAAAGTGTATGGTTCCCTTTTCCACATCTATTATTGCTGCAAGGAGTTTCAATAGGGATCTTCCAAGTGTAATTTGTCCTTTCCCTACACATTCAATAACAAGAAAATCAGTAGAAACCATTTTCCCTAGGATCTTCGTAAACACTCCTTCAGCTATTCCAATTGGTGATATTGTGGCATTATTAGCAAGAAATATTTCTTCTCCTCCTTCAGAAAGTCCCCAAAGATTCAAAGATTCATAGATATCTTTAGGCATAAGACAGAATTCAGACATGATATCACAGCGAGCATGAAAAGTTTCATTATTTATAGCAATCTTTACCAGCGGGAAGCCATTTTGAGGGTTCAGAATTTATTGGAACATAGTCATGATGCTCTCTAAGTGTATTATAGCAATCTTTTAAACTAGCAGTGCTGATCTCATGAGTATTCAATCTAGCAAATATGTTTATGAAGGAAGAATCAGATTTCCTAGGCAAGTTGTAAGTAAAGACCAACTTCTTTATGGCATTAAAATCATCATCCTCATTGCATTGGAGGAAATCTCCTCCTACTATAGCATCCAAAGCATATCTATAGCAAAGAGCAATTCCAAGGTAAAAACTGCTAAGGAACAAGCTTTGAGTCATTTTAGGTTTAGTTTTTCATGTAGAACAGAGATTCTAGACCAAGCTTCTTTGAAACTCTCTTCAATTCCTTGTTTAAATGTGAAAATCATTTCATCAGGTGATATAGTGATTGGAGCAATGCTAGACATAATGGCAACTTTAAGATAGGAACTAAATTTTTTTGTGTTTTTAATAAAGAAAGCAATGTAGTAAAACTATTTTTTGTGTTTTTGATAAAGAAACAAGCAAACAAAGTAGAAAGTAAACTAAGAAAAACAAAAATAACAAAGTAAAGAGATTGGTTATGAGGGACTCCCCTTGTGAAGATGCCCTTGACTCCCCGACAACGGTGCCAGAAAAGTACTTGCTGACTCATGTAATAATGAGCTCGTTGGGGAACCCCAAGAGGAAGGTATGATGAGCACAGCAGTAAGTTTCCCTTAGTTATGAAACCAAGGTTATCAATCCAGTAGGAGCAAGGAAACACCTCAAAGGTGTTGCTAGCTGGACTTTGGCAGGGCGCACTACCAGCGCCAGTAGCAACGTGGAAACCTGCACAACACAACCACATAACTTTGCCCCCAACTTACAGTGAGGTTGTCAATCTCACCGGTTTTGCTGAAAACAAAGGATTAAACTTATTGTGTGGAAGAAAGTAATTGCTTGCAGAAAGTAAACAGAAAGCAGTAAATAGTTGTAGATTGATGGTAAAAGAAAGGACCGGGGTCCATAGTTCACTAGTGGTGGCTCTCTTTAAGATAGATGACATGTTGGGTGAACAAGTTACAGCGGGGAAATTGACAAACATCGAGAAAGCAATATGCATACACTCCTTTGAGATTCGATTGGGCATTACAACATTATACATAGACAGTAATCCAAGTGCATCTATGACTAATAATCCACCTTTAGGTTATCATCCAAACCCGCTCTAGTATTAAGTTGCAAGCAACATATAATTGCATTACGCATTGCGTGTAAAGTAAACAATACGATTGTTCTATGAACAAAGGATTGTTGTTTTCTCCCTAGTAGCAATAGCACATCTAGTACCTTAGAGATTTCTGTCACTTCCCCAGATTACTAGAGGCATGAACCCACTATCGAGCATAAATACTAACTCTTGGAGTTGCTAGCATCTACTTGGCCAAGGTAGCTACTAATAACGGAAAGCACGCAAGATCACAAATAACAAAGACATGATAGAATCAATAATCAATCTGAAATAGCATCTCAATATCCATCGGATCCCCGCAAACACAACATGTAGAATTACAAATAGATGATCTTGATCATGAACGGAGCTCACAAGATCTAAACATGATAACACAAAGGAAAAGAGCCAGCCATCTAGCTACTACATGGACCCATAGTCCAAGGATGAACTACTCACACATCACACCGGAGGCTTGCATGGTGATGAAGAAGGCCTCCAGGGTGAATTCGCCCCTCCGGCAGGGTGCCGGGAAGAGCTTCAGATCCCTCCCGATCTAGGGATGGAGATGACGGCAGCTACAAACTCTTTCATGGAATTTTGATCGGGTACTTAGGGTTTCTGTATCAGAGGCATCTTATAGGCGAAAGGGGAGGTCGAGGGAGTGCCGGAGGCGGCTAGACCACCCCCTGGCGCGGGCCAGGCTGGGTCGCGCGGCCAGGTGGTGTGGCACCCCCTAGCCCCTCTCCATCTCGTACTCTGGCTCCTTGTGTCCCTTGGTGAAAAACTGACTTTGGCTTTTGTCCCGTCCCATTTCGAGAATATTCATTTTTTGACTTTCCTGGAACCAAAAACAGAAGAAAACAGGCAGCTGGAGACCTACACAACACAACCACAGAACTTTGTCCCCAACTTGCGATGAGGTTGTCAATCTCACTGTGTTTTGCGAAAAACAAAGGATTAAACGTATCGAATGGAAATAAGTAAAAGTTTGCAGAAAGTAAACACAAAGCAGTAAAAGATTGTAGATTGTATGTAAAGAAAAGGACCGGGATCCAAATTTCACTAGAGGTGGCTCTCCTTAAGATAGATAACATGCTGGGTGAACAAATTAGAGCGGGGCAGTTGACAAACACCGAGAAAGCAATACATGCATATACTAATCATCTTGACTCCTCTGCAACTTGATTGGGCATTACAACATAATACATAGACCGCCAGCCAACTGCATCTATGACTAATAATCCACCTTCAGGTTATCATCTGAACCCCCTCCAGTATTAAGTTGCACGCAACAGATTATTGCTTTACGAATTGCGTGTAAAGTAAACAATACGATTGTTCTATGAACAAAGGATTGTTGTTTTCTCCCTAGTAGCAACAACACATCTAGTACCTTAGAGATTTCTGTCACATCCCCAGATTACTAGAGGCATGAACCCACTATCGAGCATAAATACTAACTCTTGGAGTTGCTAGCATCTACTTGGCCAAGATAGCTACTAACAACGGAAAGCATGCAAGATCTGAAATAACAAAGACATGATTGAATCAATAATCAATCTGAAATAGCATCTCAATATCCATCGGATCCCCGCAAACACAACATGTATGAATTACAAATAGATGATGTTGATCATGAACGAAGCTCACAAGATCTAAACATGAAATCACAAAGGAGGAGAAACCAGCCATCTAGCTACTACATGGATCCGTAGTCCAAGGATGAACTACTCACGATCACACCGGAGGCTTGCATGGTGATGAAGAAGGCCTCTAGGGTGAATTCCCCTCTCCGGCAGGGTGCCGGGAAGAGCTTTAGATCCCTCCCGATCTAGGGATGGAGATGATGGCGGCTAGAGACTCTTTCGTGGATTTTTCATCGGGGCCTTAGGGTTTTCGTCCCGAGGGTAATATATAGGCGGAAGGAGAGCCCGAGGGGGTGCTGGGAGCGGCCACACCACCCCCTGGCGCGGGCCAGGCCTGGCCGCGTGGCCAGGTGGTGTGGTGGCTCCCTGGCCCTTCTCCGTCTTGTATTTTGGCACTTGATCACTTCCGGAAAACTAGGCACTTTCGCTTTTGTCCCGTCCAATTCCGAGAATATTCATTTTCTGACTTTCCTGGAACCAAAAACAGCAGAAAACAGGCAGCTGGCACTATGGCTCTTGTTAATAGGTTAGTCCAAGAAAGTGTATAGAAAGTACTCCAAAGTGTGGACAAAACATAAGAAAGCATGGAACATCAAAAATTATGGATACGTTAGCAACGTATCAGTGTTCTTTTCATAAACCACATTGATCCACTAGATCTCATTGAATGTGTGTGTTCTTTTCATAAACCACTTAGATCCACCAGTGTCATTGCATGCGTGTTCTTTTTATAAACCAAATTGATCCACTGGGTGTGATTGCATGTGTGTTCGTTTCATAAACCACACTAATCCACTAGTGGCATTGCATGTGTGTTCTTTTCATAAACCACACGGACCCACTGGATGTCATTGCATATGTGTGTTCTTTTCATAAAACACATGGATCCATTGGGTGTCATTGCCTATGTGTGTCCTTTTCATAAACCACATGGATCCACTAGATGTCATTGCATGTGTGTTCTTTTCATAAACCACATGCATTCACTGGATTTCATTGCATGTGTGTGTATCAGTATGCATCATTGTGGTTTTGGAAAAGAACACATGCAATTATGCCACTCCAGCATGTGGTGTTCATTTAATAAACCACATGGACCCACTAGATCTCATTGAATGTGTGTGTTCTTTACATAAACCACTTAGATCCACCAGTGTCATTGCATGTGTGTTCTCTTCATAAACCAAATGGATCCACTAGGTGCCATTGCATGTATGTTCTTTTCATAAACCACACTAATCCACCAGTGTCATTGCATGTGTGTTCTTTTCATAAACCACATGGATCCACTGGATGTCATTGCATATGTGTGTTCTTTTGATAAACCACCTGGATCCACTGGGTGTCATTGCATATGTGTGTCCTTTTCATAAACCACATGGATCCACTAGATGTCATTGCATGTGTGTGCTTTTCATACACCACATGCATCCACTGGATTTCATTGCATGTCTATGTGTATCAGTGTGCATCATTGTGGTTTTGGAAAAGAATACATGCAATGATGGCACTCTAGCATGTGGTGTTCTTTTCATAAATCACATGCATGCACTAGATGTCATTGCATATGTGTGTTCTTTTCATAAACTAGATGGATCCATTGGATGAAATTGCATATGTGTGTTCTTTTCATAAACCACATGGATCCACCGGATGACATTTCATATGTGTGTTCTTTTCATAAACCACATGGATCCATTGGATGCCATTGCATGTGTGTTCTTTTCATAAACCACACTGATCCATTGGATGTCATTGCATATGTGTGTTATTTTCATAAACCACACTAATCCACTGGATGCCATTGCATATGTGTGTTCTTTTCATAAACCACATTGATCCACTGATGTCATTGCATGTGTTTTCTTTACCTACACCACATGGATCCAATGATGTCATTGCTGGTGTGTTCTTTTCATAAATCACATGGATCCACTTGATATTATTGCATGTCTGTTCTTTTCCAAAACCACATGGTTCTACTGATGTAATTGCATGTGTGTTCTTTTCATAAACCACTTGGATCCACCAGTGTCAGTGCATGTGTGTTCTTTTCATAAACCACATGAATCCACTGGATGTCATTGCATGTATGTGTATCAGTGTGCATCATTGCCGTTTTGGAAAAGAACACACGCAATGATGCCACTCCAGCATGTGGTGTTCTTTTCATAAACCACACTGATCCACTTGATGTCATTGCATATGTGTGTTCTTTTCATAAACCACACTGATCCACTGGATGTCATTGCATATGTGTGTTCTTTTCATAAACCATATTGATCCACTTATGTCATTGCATGTGTGTTCTTTTCCTACACAACAAGGATTCAATGATTTCATTGTTAGTGTGTTCTTTTCATAAACCACATGGATCCACTAGATGTCATTGCATGTGTGTTCTTTTCCAAAACCACATGGTTCCACTAGATGTCATTGCATGTGTGTTCTTTTCCAAAACCACATGGTTCGACTGATGTCATTGCATGTGTGTTCTTTTCAAAAACCACTTGGATCCACCAATGTCATTACATGTGTGTTCTTTTCATAAACCACATGGATCCACCGGATGTCATTGCATGTGTGTGTGTGTATCAGTGTACATCATTGTGGTTTTGGAAAAGAACACATGTAATTATGCCACTCCAGCATATGGTGTTATTTTCATAAACCACACTTATCCATTGTATGTCATTGCATATGTGTCTTCTTTTAATAAACCACACTGTTCCACTGGATGTCATTGCATATGTGTGTTCTTTTCATAAACCACTTGGATCCACTAGTGTCATTGCATGTGTGTTCTTTTCATAAACCACACTAATCCACCAGTGTCATTGCATGTGTGTTCTTTTCATAGACCACATAGATCCATTGGATGTCATTGAATATGTGTATTCTTCTCATAATCCACATGGATCCAATGGATGTCATTGCATATGTGTGTCCTTTTCATAAACCACATGGATCCACTGGTATCATTGCATGTGTGTTTTTCCATAAACCACATGGATCCACTAGATGTCATTGCATGTTTGTGTATCATTGTGCATCATTGTGGTTTTGGAAACGAACATATGCAATGATGCCACTCCAGCATGTGGGGTTCTTTTCATAAACCACATGGATCCACAAGATCTCATTGCATGTGTGTGTTCTTTTCATAAACCATTTAGATCCACCAGTGTCATTGTATGTGTGTTCTTTTCATAAACCAAATGGATCCACTTGGTGTGATTGCATGTGTGTTCTTTTCATAAACCACACTAATCCACTAGTGTCATTAAATGTGTGTTCTTTTCATAAACCATATGGATCCACTGGATTTCATTGCATAAGTGTATTCTTTTCATAAACCACATGGATCCACTAGGTGTCATTGCATATGTGTGTCCTTTTCATAAACAACACTGATCCACTTGATGTCATTGCATATGTGTGTTCTTTTCATAAACCACACTGATCCACTGGATGTCATTGCACGTGTGTTCTTTTCCTACACCACATGGATCCAATGATCGCATTGTTGGTGTGTTCTTTTCTAAACAACATGGATCCACTAGATGTCATTGTATGTGTGTTCTTTTCAAAATCCACATGGTTACATTGATGTCATTGCATATGTGTGTTATTTTCATAAACCACACTGATCCACTAGATGTCATTGCATATGTGTGTTCTTTTCATAAACAACATATGAATCCACTGGATGCCATTGCAGATGTGTGTTCTTTCCATAAACCACATGGATCCACTGGATGACATTGCACATGTGTGTTCCTTTCATAAACCATACTGATCCACTGGATGTCATTGCATAAGTGTGTTCTTTTCATAAACCACATGCATCCACTGGATGTCATTGCATGTGTGTGTTCTTTTCATAAACCACATGGATCCACTAGATGTCATTGCATATGTGTGTTCTTTTCATAAACCACATGGATCCATTGGATTATATTGCATATGTGTGTTCTTTTCATAAACCACATGGATCCACTAGATGAGATTTCATATGTATGTTCTTTTCATGAACCACATGGATCCACTAGATGCCATTGCATGTGTGTTCTTTTCATAAACCACACTGATCCACTAGATGTCATTGCATATGTGTGTTCTTTTCCTAAACCACACTTATCCACTGGATGTCATTGCATATGTGTGTTCTTTTCATAAACCACATTGATCCACTGATGCCATTGCATTTGTGTTCTTTTCCTACACCACATGGATCCATTGATGTCATTGTTGGTGTGTTCTTTTCATAAACCACATGAATCCACCAGATGTCATTGGATGTGTGTGTATCAGTGTGCATCATTGTGGTTTTGGAAAAGAACACATGCAATGATGCCACTCCAGCATGTGGTGTTCTTTTCATAAACCACACTGATCCACTGGATGTCATTGCATATGTGTTTTATTTTCATAAACCACACTGATCCACTGGATGTCATTGCATATGTGTGTTATTTTCATAAACCACATTGATCCACTAATGCCATTGCATGTGTGTTCTTTTCCTACACAACATGGATTCAATGATGTCATTGTTGGTGTGTTCTTTTCATAAACCACATGGATCCACTAGATGTCATTGCATGTGTCTTCTTTTCCAAAACCACATGGTTCCACTAGATGTCATTGCATGTGTGTTCTTTTCCAAAACCACATGGTTCCGCTGATGTCATTTCATGTGTGTTCTTTTCATAAACCACTTGGATCCACCAATGGCATTGCATGTGTGTTCTTTTCATAAAACTCATTAATCCACCGGATGTCATTACATGTGTGTGTGTATCAGTGTGCATTGATACATTGCAAATGTATCTATAATTTTTGATTTTCCATGCTTAGTTTTATCCACTTTCTTGTGTTTTGTACCAACTTTGGAGTACTTTTTATATGATTTCTTGGACTAACCTATTAACAGGAGCCACAGTGCCAGCTGCCTGTTTTCTGCTGCTTTTGGTTCCAGGAAAGTCAGAAAATGAATATTCTCGGAATTGGACGGGACAAAAGCCAGAGTGCCTATTTTTCCGGAAGTCATCAAGTGCCAGAATACGAGACAGAGAAGGGCCAGAGGCCGGCCACACCATCTGGCCGCGCGACCAGGCTTGGCCCGCGCCAGGGGGTGGTGTGGTGGCCCCTTCGACATAAACCCTAAGTACCCGATCAAAAATCCATGAAAGAGTCTGTAGCCGCCGTCATCTCCATCCCTAGATTGGGAGGGACCTGAAGCTCTTCCCAGCACCCTGCCGGAGAGGGGAATTGACCCTGGAGGCCTTCTTCATCACCATGCAAGCCTCCGGTGTGATGTGTGAGTAGTTCATCCTTGGACTACGGATCCATGTAGTAGCTAGATGGCAGGTTCTCCTCCTTTGTGCTTTTATGTTTAGATCTTGTGAGCTCCGTTCATGATCAAGATCATCTATTTGTAATTATGCATGTTGTGTTTGCGGGGATCCGATGGATATTGAGATGCTATTTAAGATTGATTATTGATTCTATCATGTCTTTGTTATTTGTGATCTTGCATGCTTTCCGTTGTTAGTAGCTATCTTGGCCAAGTAGATGCTAGCAACTCCAAGAGTTAGTATTTATGCTCGATAGTGGGTTCATGCCTCTGGTAATCTGGGGAAGTGACAGAAATCTCTAAGGTACTAGATGTGTTGTTGCTACTAGGGAGAAAACAACAATCCTTTGTTCATAGAATAATCATATTGTTTACTGTACATGCAATTCGTAAAGCAATAATATGTTGCTTGCAACTTAATACTAGAGGGGGTTCGAATGATAACCTGAAGGTGGATTATTAGTCATAGATGCAGTTGGATGGCGGTCTATGTATAATGTTGTAATGCCCAATCGAGTCTCAGAGTAGTCAAGATGATTAGTATATGCATGTATTGCTTTCTCGATGTTTGTCAATTGCCCCGCTGTAATTTGTTCACCCAGCATGTTATCTATCTTAAGGAGAACCACCTCTAGTGAACTATGGATCCCGGTCCTTTTTCGTTACATACAATCTACAATATTTTACTGCTTTGTGTTTACTTTCTGCAAACTTTCACTTTGTTCCATTCGATACATTTAATCCTTTGTTTTCCGCAAAACACGGTGAGATTGACAACCTCATCCCAAGTTGGGGACAAAGTTTTGTGGTTGTGTTGTGCATGTCTCCACGTTGCTACTAGCACCGGTAGTGTGCCCTGCCAAAGCTTAGCTAGTAACACCTTTGGGGTGTTTCCTTGCTCCTACTGGTTCGCTTAAACCTTGGTTTCATAACTGAGGGAAACTTGTTGCTGTGCTCATCATACCTTCATCTTGGGGTTCCCAACGAGCTCTACATCAACACCGCACCAGCACTTTTCTTGGCACCGTGCATTGAGCCATCATGCATCATTGTGGTTTTTGAAAAGAACACATGCAATGAAGCCACTCCAGCATGTGGTGTTCTTTCCATCAACCGCACTTATCCACTAGATGTCATTGCCTATGTGTGTTCTTTTAAAAAACTACATTGATCCACTAGATGTCATTGCATATGTGTGTTCTTTTCATAAACCACACTGATCCACTAGATGTCATTGCATATGTGTGTTCTTTTCATAAACCACATTGATCCACTGATGTCATTGCACGTGTGTTCTTTTCCTACACCACATGGATCCAATGATGGCATTGTTGGTGTATTCTTTTCTAAACCACATGGATCCACTAGATGTCATTTCATGTGTGTTCTTTTCAAAAACCACATGGTTCCACTGATGTCATTTCTTGTGTGTTCTTTTCATAATCCACTTGGATCCACCAGTGTCATTGCCTGTGTGTTCTTTTCATAAACCACTTGGATACACTGGATGGCATTGCATATGTGTGTTCTTTTCATAAACCACATGGATCCACTGGATGTCATTGCATGTGTGTATCACAGTGCATCATTCTGGTTTTGGAAACAAACACATGCGATGATGCCACTCCAGCATGTGGTGTTCTTTTCATAAACCACATGGATCCACTAGATCTCATTGCATGTGTGTGTTCTTTTCATAAACCACTTAGATCCACCAGTGTCATTGCATGTGTGTTCTTTTCATAAACCAAATGGATCCACTGGGTGTGATTGCATGTGTGTTCTTTTCATAAACCACACTAATCCACCAGTGTCATTGCATGTGTGTTCTTTTCATAAACCACATGGATCCATGATACGTTGCAAATGTATCTATAATTTTTGATGTTCCATGCTTGGTTTTATCTACTTTCTTGTGTCTTGTTCCAACTTCGGAGTACTTTTTATACACTTTCTTGGACTAACCTATTCACAAGATGCCACAGTGCCAGTTGCCTGTTTTCTGCTGTTTTTGGTTCCAGGAAAGTCAAAAAATCAATATTCTCGGAATTGAACCGGACAAAAGCCAAAGTTGATATTTTCCCGGAAGACTCACAAAGCCAGAAGGAGAGTCGGAGAGGGGCCACAGGGTGGCCACACCACCCCATGGCGCGGGTCCCCGCTGGCCACGACAGGGCATGGTGTCGGCCCCCTGGACGCCCACCGACCTTGCCCTCTGGCCTATAAGAAGCCTCCCGAGGCATAAACCATATATAGTCTAGTCTCCAGCCACGAAAAGTTCCGCAGCGCCGCCGCCACCGAAGGAGAGATTCGGGGGACAGAAAGTATCTGTTTCGGCACCCTGCCGGGACGAGGAAGTGCCTTCGGAACCATCTTCATCGATCTCCACCGCCATGTCCATCACCATTGCTGATTCCCATGATGAGGAGGGAGTAGTTCTCTCTCGAGGCTAAGGGTTCTACCGGTAGCTATGTGTTCATCTCTCTCTCTATGCATGATCTTATTGTGATCATGAGGTTGTAATCTATAGATCTACCTTGCTACTCAAGTGCTTTAATGAATCTCTGCTGTTGGGGATATACTTTCTGGGTATCCTCACAGTTCCTCACTGACCAAGGTGGCCCACTTCGGGTTAGAGCTTTGCTTCACGGGCGGCCCAGTCAGGGAGAAAGACGGCGTCCAATCCGGCTACGGGAAGGCCTAGAAGACTTACCGACTTAGGCCCATAATGTTACTTGTAGTTCAAGATGTACTCTATAACCAACTCTTAGTCGTAGCCGGATTGATCTCTCCTGTAAACCCTAGGCCGGATATCTATATAAGCCGGCCTAGGGAGAGCCTTTAGGGCACCCAATACTTTAGACCCTCAACTCGCACAGGCAAAACCCTTGTAACCCATATTCCGGCTCTACCGTATTACTGGATTGCTAGCAGGAGTAGGATCCGTCCAAAGCCGGCGGATTCGAACCTGGGTAAACTTGTGTGCTCACCGTCCCGGAATACCGTACGTCTCACACCCCTCTCTTCCGCACGCCTTGAGGACCCCCTCATGGCGTACTTGTCCTTAATCCGACGATAGTTGGCGCCCACCGTGGGGCAAGTGAGCTTTGGATCTACGTTCCGGGCAGAATCTGCAAGAATCGGAATCGGCAAGACTACCACCGTCGGTCGCATCCTCTACGCCAGCGACGTCCCTCTCATCATTCTCGACGAGACTTGGATTCTGGCTAGGGAGGCCGTGACTACCTACACAATCATGTCTTTTGGTGAGATCGATGTTTACATCGGTTTCGCTGAACCTTCCCAACCCACCCCAGCGGTGATGATAGAGGCAGAAGAATTTTCTGGGTCGCCTTTGTCCGCGGAGGCGGCAGAGTTCCGGATCTCAGAAAACCCTAATCCCACCCAGCCCGCACCAGTTGCGGAGATAGTGGAGAAACCTGAGCCTGAGGAAGACCTCACGGTCCAAGTCGAATCTGGAGTGGATCTCCCAGGAGAAGCCGGATCCCAGATCGACCCACCCGTGGAAGTCGAAATCCAGGAAGAGCATATCAACGACACTGATTCCGGCTCTGATGATGCCAGGATAGACAGGCCTTTCCTAAGGTACACAATACGACATATGATACTACAAGGCGAAAGCGCAGATGCAATCCTCAAAACCATTAAAAGTTTCGATATGGCTGATCGCGAAAGCCGCAGGTACCTTAGGAAGCACGCGTCGCACTTTGTCGGATACATGGGATCCGGATCCGGCTCTGTCGATGCTGGAGAAAACACTGACTCAGTGCTGCAAGCAATTGGAACAAACGCCGACGTACCCACATCTTCGGATGAATCGATGACGTCAGCGGATTTCTGAAAGTTCTCCGCGGAATATGAAGAGGAGTACAACTCCAAAGCTGCAGAAGAAGGAGAAGCCATGGATGAAGGATCCGGGGAACACTCTACCAAAGCGCAGGATGACATGGACGTCGGAGATAATACCGAAGTCCAGATGTCCGAAAGTACCGATCAGAGCTTGACTCCGGGAAACGGACCCAAAGCCGTCTTTGCTACCGGCACTGCCAAGAAGGCAAAGAAGAAGAACAAGAAAAACAAGACCCTGACAAAATACCCTCTGACAGAGGAGGCATGAATGCCGAGGAATACAAGGAAGACTCGGATGGAGCACTTATCCCAGACGAGCCAAAAAAGAAGCATCAGTGGATGGACACGTGATCACAGAAGGTGCGCGTAAACTCATCGATGCCGCATTAACCACACCTATCCCTACAGCTGCAGAACTTACTGCAGATGAGCTGGACGAAAGGGCGCAGGCCCTAGAAGCGCGTCGTCAACAACTCCTCGATGAAGCCAAGAACATCGAGGTGGAGAAGAAACGCATGTCAAACAAGGAGTACATGTCTCGTCTACATCAGAAGTCACGGAAGCGTCACATAGATGACAACCAATTCCCACGTGTCCATGCCGTCCTTTTTGGAGATGAGATGGGGAAGCCACGGAAGGATAGCAACGGAGATTCGGTATACCCAACGCTAGTACAAAATACCGTGGCAGCCCGAGAAATTCTATCGGCTAATCCAGGACCAGAGGAGATCCGTTTGGGTATCAAGCTACTCAACAAGGGAGTGGAGCAGCAAAAGGTCGCCCTATCCGGAAGTCAGAAGCTGGTCTCGGATTCTGACCAATGTCGCACAGATCCGCATGGGCTGGCGTAAGGTCCCACTACGTTTGGGCGCAGTATCATCACCCCGAACGCAGGGAAGACAATTATTCAAGAACCGGATCGTCAGGACAACATCACAGAACTTCACGTAACTGGAGCAACGTTGCCCCAGCGGCCGAGAAAGATGCCATCGCTGCCCTGAATCCGACGATCCCTCCCCGACGAGAATCTAAGGATCAAAGGGGAGAAGATAAAGAGAAACGTCGGGAGGAGGATCGTTAGACAATGCCACCTCCTAGACATGAGAACCGTCTGGCTGAGCTGCACCATGGTGGGAACGACGGATGAAGGAACGACGGAAACCACGCTGGAACAAGCCGGCATGGGGGCTCGTCGTAGTCAAGAACCACCCCGGAACCGAATAACGACGCTCCGGATGGAGGCCGGCAATCAGCCGGAAACTATTCAGCTGCCCCACCCTCTCCACCACACAGTTATCACAACGGCCCCCAAGGAGGTCAAGGAGGACGACATGGCGGAGGAGGTGGTGGCAGAAGCCGAAGTCCGGCTCCAAGGCACCGCAGTCACAGTCGACATTCGGGACGATCTCAATCCCCGAACGACGCAAGACACAGGATCAACTCCAACATAGAGGCTCGGCGCTATGAAAATGATGACGTGTACGTGGGCCCAAAGTGCTTCGGACCACGCATCAGAGCTACAAAGTTCCCGGAAGGATTCGCTATCTCAAGACATATCCAAGCCTATGACGGCATTGCTCGGCCAGATACCTGGTTACAGGATTTCTTCCAAGCTTGCTGCATCACTAAAGGCAGAAACAGCCTGGTCGCAACTCGATATCTCCCACTCATGTTGCGGAAGACGGCACGGTCATGGCTCAATGAACTTCCGGCGAACACTATCCATAACTGGTATGACTTACAAAGTGCGTTCTTTCGGAATTTCGAAGGCACATACCAGAGGCTCTGTACGGTTTGAGACCTACATCGTTGCACCCAGAAAGCCGGAGAAACTTGTCGGGATTACCTCAGACGATGGATCGACACCAAGAACTCCTGCGAAGGACTAAATGATCAAACTGTGATTGAAGCTTTCATCGCAGGTCTCCCAATTGGTTTACTGCGCCACCGCTTGAAGTGTGACAAGGTTACCGATCTGGGACAGATGATAGAAACAGCGAGCAAGTATGCAGATGCTGACGACGATGTAGAAGGATTACTCAATGTCCTGGCTGTGCATCAGTCGGCAAAACAACCAAAGCAACAAGCTCAAAAGCGCAAAAATACCTCGGAAGAAAAACCCAATGCGGAAACGGCGATGGTAACTACTGTTTCTAGGTCTGGAGGACGCGGCGGCGGCCGCGGGCGTGGCCGTGGGACATCAAGGGTCCAAGGTAGAGGAGAACAACAACCAGGCAAAACCTACACTTGGGCCGACATTGCCAATAACGCATGTGTGCATCACCTAGACGCCAGTGGGGGCTCGTCCCACACCAATGCTGAATGTCGTTTTAATGATGACATCAAGAGAGATGATACCGCAGGCTACAAAGCTAAGCGGAAGAAGGGAAATAAAAATCCCGAAAAAGACAAGGAGACCAAGGAAGATTCCGAAATGGAGGAAGCTGATGCTTCAAATCCCAAGTCGGAAGGGAAGAAAACTTTTCCCACCAAGAAAGACACTTATGGCACCTTCCTCGGATCTCAACCAGCAAAGGTCAAGAAAGCAGTTCTCCACGAGCTCAATGCAACAGTTCCGGTTGTCCCTCAATATCTGGACTGGTCGGAGGTGGCAATCACATTTGACCGCGCTGATCATCCGCCTAAACTACACAGGCGAGGAAAATACGCCTTAATTGTCAACCCACTTATTAACGGTTATGGTTTCTCCAAGATCCTCATGGACGGTGGTAGCAGCATCAATATTCTCTATGTCGAAACGCTACACCGGATGAAGATCTCGGAAACACAACTGAACCATAGCTCTGTGATCTTTCATGGAGTTGTCCCAGGAAGACAATCTAATTGCCTGGGAGAGATTACTTTGGATGTTACCTTTGGAACTCCAAAGAACTATCAGATGGAGGCACTTTCCTTCGAAGTGGTCCCGTTCAAGAGCACATACCACGCTATATTCGGATGTCCGGCTTACTGGGCTTTTATGGCTCGTCCGTGTTACATTTACAATATGATGAAAATTCCAGGTCCCAACGGTGTGATCACCATTAGGGGAGACCCGAAGAAGGCGCGAGAGTGCGAGGATGGAAATGCCGCCTTTGCCAAAGCCGTGCTACATGCCCAGGAGTACCAAGAGATCAAGAAGAACGTAGATCTGTCCGAGATGCCCGCAACAAAGAAGGAGGTGACAAAGCCAAATCCGGAGTTCATGGCATCAGAAGAGACGAAGACGGCGCCGCTGAAGGATGATGACCCCTCCAAGGTGACCTAGATAGGCGCAGGCCTAAGTAGCGCATAGGAAAGTGCGCTCGTCCAGTTCCTTCAAGCAAATCAAGATATCTTCGCATGGCAGCCATCTGACATGACCGGAGTACCTAGGGAACTTGCCGAGCACTCTCTAAATGTAAACTCGAACGCTAAACCCGTCAAATAGTCCTTACGACGGTTTGGCGATGAAAAGCGCAAGGCAATAGCTAAGGAACTAGCATGGCCCGAGTTAGCCGGATTCATAGAAGAGGTCATCCATACTGATTGGTCGTCCAATCCTGTAATGGTCCCTAAAAAGGACACCACTAATTTAAGGATGTGTGTTGATTATACAACCTTGAACAAGGCTTGTCCAAAAGATCCGTTCGCTCTGCCTAGAATTGATCAAGTTATCGATTCTACGGCAGGCTCGGAACTCCTCTGTTTTCTAGACGCATATTCCGGTTATCACCAAATCCGGATGAAGGAATCTGACAAAGTCAAGACTTCATTCATAACCCCCTTCGGAACCTTCGGTTTTGTTACGATGCCCTTTGGGCTGAAGAACGCAGGAGCTATGTACCAGCGCATGATGCAGCGTTGCCTCCACGACCAACTCGGACGCAATGTACATGCATACGTGGATGATATTGCGGTGATGACCAAAAAGAAGGAAACACTGATTTCTGACTTGGAGGAGACGTTCGCCAATCTACGAAAATACAACATCATGCTTAACCCGAAGAAATGCTTCTTTGAAATACCAGCCAGAAAATTGTTAGGTTTCATCGTGTCTCAAAGAGGCATAGAGGTGAACCGAGACAAAATCAAGGCTATTCTCAATATTTCCAGGCCAACACGCCTGAAGGACGTACAAAGATTAACTGGTTGCATTGCTGCGGTCAGTCGATTTGTAAGCCGGCTTGGTGAAAGAGCCGCACCATTATACAAACTTCTGAAGAAGACCAAGGATTTTGTCTCGACTGACGAAGCCGAAGCTGTACTACAAGACCTGAAGAAAGTACTCTCATCTGCTCCTATCCTCGCAGCGCCGAAACCTCAGGAACCGATGTTGCTTTACATTGCTGCGACAAATAAGGTTGTCAGTATTGTCATGGTGGTGGAGAGACTAGAGGAAAATCAGGAACACCTGGTGCAGCGTCCGACGTACTTTGTTAGCGAGGTCCTGACAGAATCAAAACAGCGGTATCCGCACTATCAAAAGTTGGCTTACGGTGTTTTCCTAGCATCTCGTAAGTTACGACACTATTTTCAGGAGCATCCAATTACCATGGTGAGCAAAGCTCCCATGAGAGATATAATCAACAACAGCGATGCCACAAGACGCGTCGCCAAATGGGGCATAGAGCTTGCAGCTTTCGATATTGAGTATAAACCCCGGACAGCAATCAAATCCCAGATCCGTGTTGACTTTGTCGCTGATTGGACAGAGACGAAGGAGAACATGTTCCTCCCTGAGTCGGAATATTGGACCCTCTTTTTCAATGGGTCGGGGGCTGGCGTGGTGCTCAAATCACCCCAAGGAGATAAACTTCTATACATGTTGCAGATCCACTTCACAGCGACAAACAATATTGCCGAGTATGAAGCACTGCTGCATGGAATCCGGATTGCTAAGGATATTGGAATCCGACGTTTGATGTGTTACGGAGATTCGGATCTTGTTGCTCAGCAAGTCTCGGATATTTATAATGCAAATAAGCACATGGCAGCATATAAAGCTGTCGTGGATGATCTATCTAAATCGTTCGAAGGGTTTGAAGTTCAACACATCCCTCGAGCAGAAAATGAGGAAGCAGATGCACTATCTCGAATAGGCTCTGCGCGGAAAGAGGTCTCGGATGGCGCTTTTTTAGAGCACCTCAAAGTCCCTTCAATAAAGGGAGTAGATGAGGAATATCCGACCAAATCCGACTCAACTTTGATAGCAGTTCTGGCTATAATTCCCAGCTGGACACAACCCTACCTAGATTATTTGGTAGATGGCAAATTACCCGAAGACGAGGTGCTGAGCCGGCAGATTATCCGACGAGCAAAAGCCTATACTATTGTTAAGGGTGAGCTCCATAAACGGAGTGTTTCTGGGGTTTTTCAGCGATGTGTATCTCCGGAAGGAGTGGAAATCTTAAGGGAAATCAACGAAGGCAAGTGTGGTCACCACGCTGCAGCCAAATCTTTAGTGGCAAAAGCTTTTCGACATGGATTTTTTTGGCTTACAAGTCAGGCAGATGCGGAACGATTAGTCAAGACATGCAAATGTTGCCAAAAGTACGCCAAGCAAGCTCACGTTCTGGCTGATCAGCTGCGAACAATACCTATAACATGGCCTTTTGCGGTCTGGGGGCTTGATATGGTAGGACCTTTTAAACGAGCTCCAAGTGGATTTACTCACCTCCTAGTGATGGTGGATAAGTTCACAAAATGGATCGAGGCTAAACCTATCACTAGTTGTGATGGAGCAACAGCCAAAAGATTTGTTGAGGATGTTATAATCCGGCATGGTTATCCGCATAGCATTATCACGGACAACGGGAGTAACTTTTCCTTGGGAGAATTGGCCGAATTCTGCGACGAGCAAAATATCCGGCTTGACATTGCGTCAGTCGTACATCCACAGGCTAACGGACAAGCGAAAGAGCAAATGGTTTAATTCTACAAGGCCTGAAACCAAGACTCAAAGCACCACTACGACGTGCTACAGGGGCTTGGGCAGAGGAACTACCCTCTGTAATTTGGAGTTTACGAACAACTCCGAACAGGTCAACATGATACACACCTTTCTTCTTGGTCTATCGCGCAGAAGCAGTTCTTCCTAGTGATTTAATTCATACTTCTCCTAGAGTGGCCGCGTATATCGAAGAGGATGCCGAGGTTTCTCGACAAAATGATCTCGACTTAGTCGAAGAAGTTCGCGTCGTTGCTGAAATGAGATCTACAGCCTATCAGCAGAAGTTACGGAAGTATCATAGCCAGAGATTCCGAACTAGATCTTTCAATAAAGGTGATTTGGTTCTCTGACTTGTGCAACAAAGAAAGCACAAACATTCCCCAGTATGGGAAGGGCCCTTTTTAGTTAGTCGAGTATTGCACAATGGATCGTACTACTTAACTGACATGAGGCCAGTCAAAGAAAGACCTGCTACTAAGAAGAGAAAGAGAGCTGGAGGCAGTACAAATTCGGATGAGTTAGACAGACCGTGGAATATTGCTCAGCTACATCCCTTTTATTCTTAGTTTATCCTTCTTTGTAATCGTATATATGTACATGTTCTGTGAGAAATAAAAGTTTTGGTTGCCTCAAAGTTTTTCTAAGAAGTTTTTACCATCTTATTTCCTAATGATCATGTCATAGTCGAAAATCCCAGAATGCTTGAAAGTACTTTATGCTCATGTTCATTCTGGTTTAGATTTCCGACTCTAAAATTGCTTCCTTCGGGTATAACTCTAAAATTTCTAGTTTTTACTTTGGTTATTTGTCTGATTGCTGGATGCGGGTATTTTCCGAATAGTGAATTGTTGGTACTAGAAGCCGGCTTTGTTTCCGAGTTTAAACTAGTTTAGCTATTGAGCTCCGTTGCTCGGCAAAGTTTCCGACTGAAGGTTTAGCCGGCTCGCGAAAGGGACGAGGTGGAAAGCCAGATAAACGATAAGTAGAGACGAAAAAATATAAGTGCTTGTGTAAACATTTCAGGCACGCAAAAATTTCAAAAAAGTCAAAAGTGCTGAATAGATCAAAAGCTTAGCACTAGCAAAATAAATAGTACTTAATATTTACAATCGCATTAGGTTTTTTCCAGAATAATACATAAATTTCTGGTCTATGATGCAGGAGGAGATGAAGGAGCTGTCGGCTCGCTAGTTACTCCGCCTTGATATCGTTCCGAGATGTCCAGATCCGAGGTGGTCCGTTCAGTGTCGGAAACTTCTTCGGCTTCTTCTGGAGGAGGTGGCGGAGTAGCTACGCGGGTGAAGAAGGGGATCTCGTAGCTAGTCAGATCAGCTACGTGGCACCCGTATCCGGTGCAGGAGTGCATGATGGCTTGAAGGTCCTGCTCCTGGCCGTCTTCGTCTACCTTGCAGTACCCTCTGGTCACTTGCCATATCTCCATGTTTCCATGGTGGCTCATGACCATGGTGAGAGCGTTCTACGCAGCAGTTCGCGCGTAGGACATGTTCCAGTCCCGAACAAGCTACGGCATCTCCTTGGCCTTCTCCCGCACCTCAAAATCCGACATGCTTGGCATGTCCGGAATCTTGAGAGACTCGCCAATGTCCTCAAGGGACTGGTGGTAGTCATGAAGAAGATCACTGACTTGGGTAAGCCGGGGAGTGTGGGGCTCGTACGAGGAAGAGTCCGCCAAGTTCAGAGGACCTATACACAAAACGGAGTTAAGAAAAAACCGACATTGATAAAATTCAAAGAAAAAGATAAGTCAGAGAGGTGGAACGTACCGAAAATGACGTCGTCAACCTTGGTCTTCTCCTCCCGGAGAATGGAGTTCAGCCCGGAGCACCTAGGATATGTCCTTCTCTCTGCCAAGCTCATTTCTGAGGTCCGAGATTATTTGATCTTGAGCAGCGATCTTGCGATCACGCTCTTCTGTGGCCATGGAGGAGTATTCAAGGACTTGAGCTATGCTCTTTTCATGATCCGCCTTGAGCTTATCCAGCTCTTGGCGAAGTCCCTTGTTCTCCACCACCAGGGTCTTGAGGTTCTCGGCCTCTTCAATCATAGCGATGGATTGTTTCACCAACGCTGTAAGTCAAAAAAGAACAACAGTTCAGGAAAAATTCGACATTGAAAAAGCAAAAAGACAAGGTTTGAATCTCGGAATGTTTACCTTCAGCTTCATCCTTGGCTACTTTGAGCTCAACATTTTTAAGTCAGAGAGCTTTGATCTCTCTCCGCTTATCACAGACATTGGTCAATAATTCCTGGTTATAGGAACATACTTTCTGTAAGTCAGAATACCCATAGTCAGAAAGCTACTTAAGACTCGGGCTAATATTTTTTTGCTAAATATCAGCACGAGCCTTGGGGGCTACACTAGTTTGTTCTTTGGCATCCTAATGAAGCATAAACTCGGATTCTATATCCTACTTCATGCTTGGGGGCTAGAGGATATGATATAACATAATGGAAAAACAAAGAGTTGGAAATCCGACTTACATATTGCTCGCGGGTGAGTTTATCTAACCCCGCGTTCACTTCAGCTGCCACCTTCTCGGCAAGAGTAAGAGGGATCACTAGGGCTATTGGAAGCTCACCAGTCCTAATTCTCTCATCGCGAAGGCGGACTTGAGCGAGAAGGTCAGAGAACTTGACGTCCTCTGCTTCTTGCACTTCCTCCTTGGGGGATAAATGGCTTTTATCCACGACTTGCCTGGCTAGCCACTGGATCTCCTCTGCAGATTTTCGGGACAGGCCAAACTTGGCAAGTCCTGGATTGCTCATGAGGTTTTCGGCGAAGACTTCAGCCGATGGATCATTACCCGAAGAGGGTTCACCCTTATCTTGAGCTGACGCACCCACGGTTACGTCAGTCTGCGACCCAAGGATCGCAGGCTCCGTTGAAGGAGCCGGATCTTCTGCAACCACCGGAGAAGGAATGATTGCCGGAGTTGCAGAAGGTTGAGGGGCAGGGGTCGGAGGAGCCACGGCAGGGGAAGCTATGGTAAGCTTCGTCTAGCGCAAGGGCTTCGAAGAAGTCCCCTTCCCCTTGCCCTTGATGATTGATTTTGCTCTGAGAAAGTAGTAAAGTCAGAAACATAACATCTCGGAAAGAAACTTGAGTAAAGTACAAAGGGGGAAAAGTTGTGACAGAAGGTTACCTCTTCACGACTGGCACCTCCTTTGTGCCAACTGCCACTGTCGGAGCTTTGTGCTTCTTGAGCGCAAGATCCGGCAATGGGACTACTTCCGTCTCCTGAGAAAACTCAGGAGGCTATCCTTCGAGCGGAGCAAGCTCCGACTCGGGGAGGTTAGCAAGCTGAAAACAAGAACACAAATCAGCATTGCAATATAACTCGAAAATTGAAACACACAGAAGATGTACTGATGGAAGCTTACCGGCACCACGGGGTCTTCCGCAGTGTGCATATCCAGAGAAACCTCCGGAATCCTCCTCTCGATCTGCTCCTTGATCATCCACTTGATCTGGGTTATGTAACCCTGAGTGGTGTAGGCTTTGGGGCTGATGCGGAGGGAGTCATTTTTGGAAGACATGATGGAATGCATCAGTCTATCCCCGTGGTACTGAAGTGGCTGGATCCTACGTGAGACCCAGCACTGGACCAAGTCGGATCCCTTCAGACCCTTGTGCTTGATAAGATATTCGATCTGCCTCTTAGCGAGGATCAGATCATCGGTGAGAGCCGGAGTAGCCTCGTCCCAGGAAGGCTAGGCCGTGGTGGCTCCGTCAACAAAAGCCGGCAAAGCAGTAGCTTTGCCGGGAGCCGGAATATCCCTATGGTAGAAAAAAGTGGCTGGCCATTGTTTGACTGAGTCACTGGCAGAAATTTTGGGATATGACCTGTCTCGTCTAAGAGAAAAACTAATAGTACCGGTGATATAAGGAACACCGGCAGTAATGGAATTCCTCCGGACATGGAAATAAAACAGGAAGAGAAGCAAACTCGGCCTAATGCCGAGAAAGCCCTCGCAAAGCGCAGCATATGCGCTCATTTCTAGAAGTGAATTGGGAGGAAGATTGTGGAGTTGAACTCCGTAATGATCTATCACCTCGGAGAAGAACTCCGAGGGAGGAAAAGACAGACCTCGGTCCAGATGGGTGCCGAAGTGAACCCGCTCGCCCTCGCGCGGGTTGGGGACGGTTTCGCCGGAGCCGGTCCGCCAGTCGCCGGCGGCGAGAAGCCCCTCCTTCTCCACGTTCTTGAGGCCATCTTCGTCGAGGGCGTAGGGGATCCAGATTCCCCGATAGCTCTCCTTCTCAGCTGCTGCTTCCACCTTCGCCGCCGCCACTGCCGCCACCAAACCAGAGGAAGAAGATGATGAAGCCATTTTCTCCGGTGAAAAGGGTGACCTTAAAGGGGCAGCGCTGTGAGCTCTATGGGAGGAGGACGAGGAGGCTCTGTGCGCGCAGG
Organism: Avena eriantha; assembly: GCA_910589775.1. NCBI lineage: Eukaryota > Viridiplantae > Streptophyta > Magnoliopsida > Poales > Poaceae > Avena > Avena eriantha. The sequence continues at coordinate 468,277,686 of OU342740.1, forward strand.
AGGATTGGGAAGAAAGGAATGGCAAAGGACTGGTGGAGAGGAGAAGGAGAAATCCTAACCCCTTATATCCACCTACCTGCGCCAAGATTCGTGCAAGCGCTACAGTATAACCGCCACGCGTCGTGGAAGGAGCCGGGAAGGACCCGCGCGATGATTGCGTCGCCTCGATCTCCATGCACGCATTGAAACAGCGCCTCGGTTCCACGAACCGCGGACCCACCAATGGTCTTGCTGACGGAATGTTTGTCAGATTACCTGACTTGACCATGTTTGTGTCAGGTGGCGTTAGAGACCAAGTTCTGGCTTAGTTTAAAAGCGAGCTAGAAAATCCGAGTAACCAATTGAAAGGTCTGACTTACTTTTAAGACCCGGGTCATATTTTTTGTTGTGAAGTTTCAGGAACCCTTCAAGATTCTACAAGCCGAAGATCAAGCTAGACAATGATAAATCCGACTTTGGATCTTGGAGGCCTCCGGGGGCTGCTGTTGGGGATATACTTTCCAGGTATCCTCACAGTTCCTCACCGACCAGGGTGGCCCACTTCGGGTTAGAGCTTTGCTTAACGGGCGGCCCATTCAGGGAGAAAGACGGAGTCCAATCCGGCTACGGGAAGGCCCAGAAGACTTACCGACTTAGGCCCATAATGTTACTTGTAGTTCAAGATGTACTCTGTAACCAACTCTTAGTCGTAGCCAGATTGATCTCTCCTTTAAACCCTAGGCCGGATATCTATATAAGCCGGCCTAGGGAGAGCCTTTAGGGCACCCAATACTTTAGACCCTCAACTCGCATAGGCGAAACCCTTGTAACCCATATTCTGGCTCTGCCGTATTACTGGATTGCTAGCAGGAGTAGGATCTGTCCAAAGCCGGCGGATTCGAACCTGGGTAAACTTGTGTGCTCACCGTCCCGGAATACCGTACATCTCACACCCCTCTCTTCCGCACGCCTCGAGGACCCCCTCATGGCGTACTTGTCCTCAATCCGATGACATCTGCTCTCCCCATGTGTGTGGAAGTGACAGTGTGCTCACCATGGTGGCACTTAGGCTAGAGATTACAAATACTTGTTATGAGTTATATTTGGAGTTGGATGTCTTTATGAAATTGTGGTGTTTGTTGGACTCATCTAGTACTCAAGGTGACAGTGTGGGGTTTTCTAGATGGGAAAGGCTTACTTTGAGGTGTGCTGTTATAGCCCTACCATCGATTAGAGTGTTCAACCGGAGAGTAGTTAAGAGTAGTATCATGAAGATGATATATTTATATGAGAGTGTTCACTAGTGAAAGTATGATCCCTAGGCCTTGTTTCTAAGCACTGAAACAATGTTTGCTATTAGATCTATTACTTGTTTGCTTGATTCTATCTTTATTTCAGTTTTACTTTAGTCTTTTCCATGCCATCAAGCTATTTTCTAGCACCGTTGTCTTTTATCCATACCACTTGTATTTCACTATCTCTTCGCCGAACTAGTGCACCTATACACCTGACAAGTGTATTGGGTGTGTTGGGGACACAAGAGACTTCTTGTATCTTGATTGCAGGGTTGCTTGAGAGGGGATACCTTTGACCACTTCCTCCCTGAGTTCAATAAACCTTGGGTGATCCACTTAAGGGAAAACTTGATGATTTTCTACAAACCTCTGCACTTGGAGGCCCAACAACTGTCTACAAGAATAGAAGTGCGTAGATATCAAGCTATTTTCTGGCGCCGTTGTCGGGGAGGTACGGTAAAAGGTACTCACATCCTTCGGTGTGAGTGCTCGAAGTTATTTCCTTTAGATTCTGCAATTTTGTCCTTTTGTTTCTTGTTTTCACTAGTTAGGCTTCATGGAAAACAACAAAAAAGTTAGAGAGCTTTTTAGTATTTTTCCTAAGTTAGAACTCAAATTGTCTAAAAAGAAAATTAAAAAACCCATGGAACTTTCTTTGCATGCTAATAACAATGTTATTGGTATGAATCTTTTGAACACCTTTGTTACTAATGCTATGGAAACGCCTAAGCTTGGGGAAGTTAGTTTTTATGAAAATGATCTTTTTAATTCCCCAGCTTTAAAGAAGAAAATTTGCTCTCATGATACTTTATCTCCCATATGTGGTAATTCTAATGATACTTGTGATATTTTAAATCCACATACTGAAAGCATCTCTTTTAAAATACGTATAAAAATTGTTGAACGTGTTATAAACAACTATTATGTTGGAGATGGAACTGTCCATCCCGGTGATCATTTGCTCTTTATACACGAATTATGCGGGTTGTTCAAGTGTGCAGGTATTACAACAGATCAAGTTAAAAAGAAGTTATTCTCATTATCACTGAAAGGAAGAGCTGAAGAATGGTATAAGCTGCTGAAGAATGGTCAAGCTCTTGAATGAGAGGAAATAGTACCTCTCTTTTACTCTAAATTTTATCCTCCTCATGAAGTTCATAAAGATAGTAATTGCATTTATAATTTTCATCCACATGATGGAGAAAGTATTGCCAAAGCATGGGGGATATTGAAGTCACTAATACTCAAATGTCCCATTCATGAGCTCCCCAGTAATATTGTTATTAATAATTTCTATGCAAGGCTTTCAGGACATTACAAGGACTATCTAGATACTTGTTTAGAGGGATCCTTCACAAGTAAGGAGGTCAAAGCTAAGTGGGATCTTCTTGAAACAATTCAAAGCAATACCGAAGATTGGGATAATAACAAAGGTAAAGAACCAGGTATAAACTATGAGTATGATTGCATTAAGTCTTTTGCTGAAACTATTGATTTTCAAGAGCTTAGTGCTAAATATGGTCTTGATCCTCAAATTCTTGTTGATTGTTATAGAACCTTTGCTTCTCATATTAATGCTCCTAAATAAAAGTGGGACATGTATCATGAGCCTTTTAAAGACACTTGCATGGAAAATGAAATTGTTATTAATGATAGCAATAAACATTCTCAAACCTCTGAAAGTACTATTTCTTATAAGCATGTTAATTTTTGTGGAATACATAGACCTTGTGAGAATAATCAAATTGAAGAAGAATATTGTATCACCCACAGGAATGAAAAAACTAGAATGTGGTATAGGGCTTTAAATGATCTTGGTAAAAAAGTTTGTGCCCTTTACCCTTTCATTTGTGAACTTTGCTTCTAAGTGGGTCATTTCAATTTTCAATGCTCAGGCCATAATAATAACCCTTCTAATCCAATGAGTACTGCAAGTTTGTATTGTGATGACATGATCACTCCTAATCAGCATGATGAACTGGTGTGAAGAATTATCAAGAAAAACTTCTTTGGTAGATATGAGTGCTTTTGGAATAGTGTCATGCATGGTTGTCATATCTATTGTGTTGATAATTGTCACACAAATACTTACATAAAAAATATTATAGAATATGAGATTTTACCAAAATATGACAGGACTAATATGTGTTTTGATCTTATTAATGAAAAGAAAGAATCCTCCAAAGTTTCTTCTATTGTCTCTAACAATAAACCATGGTATATGGAGAAGCTTCCTTTCAATCCTCTCCCTCCTAAAGAGAGGAAGAAAAAGAAGAAGAGGAGGAGTAAAAGAAGAGAGGAAACGGTATTTTCCCCTAAGCATGTTGCTCCTATTATCATTTTGGATGAGTCTGAACTCGATGATGTTCCTATGCCTATTACCTATAGTAGTGATCATGATTGGGAAAATAACACTACCTTTGATATTGAAAATCTCTTCGGTACCAATTCTGAAAATGATGATATTAATAATTGCTATAATATTAGTGATATCCATGATCCTTCCAGTGATGATATGTTTACAAATGAACACACTTGGGAAGATAACTATTCTATCGCTTATGATGATTGCAATGATGAATATGATATTTTCAGTCCACCTACTATAGAGGAGGAAATCAATTATGATTACAATATGCCTCCTATATTTGATGATTATGGTGATGAAAATAATAATGATAGCGATTTTGTTGAATTTGCTCCCACTACAATCAATAAGAATGACTATGTTTATGTGGGGAGTATGAATTCTTTTATGCATGTGGCTCATGATAATAATGTTTTATGTGATAGTTATATTCTTAATTTTATTCATGTTGCTATTGAAAGTTATTATGAGAGAGGGAAACATGGTTCTATGCATCTCAATAATATTAAGTTTCCCCTCTTTATGTTGAAAATTTTGAAGTTGCACTTGTTTTGCTTTTCTATGATTGTTGTTTTGTGCTTTCATGACTTGTTTCTTTACAAGGTTCCTATGCATAGGAAGTGGGTTAGAATTAAATGTGCTTTGAATTTTGTTCTTGATGCTCTCTTTTACTTCAATTCATATTTCTTATGTGAGCATCTTCTCAAACTATCATGCCTAACTTAAAGGCGTTAAAGAAAAGTACTATTGGGAGATAACCCAAAAGTTTTAGATGAGTCTTGGAAGTTATTACTTCAGTTATAACCGCTCCTTATCCTTTTTATTTCCTTTTTGTGCCAAGAGTAATCTCTAATGAGAGAGAAGTAATGATTGGGAAAGTTGCTGTCCCAAAACAGATTTCTTTGCTTCACCGTAAAATTTCATGTAAAATCTTTGTACGTCCTTTTGAGGTGTGAATTTTTGTGCTTCTGCCCCAGGTTGTTATCTAACTTTCTTTAGTTCAACACGTTTTGATTTGAGCAACAGAAGGTCTTCGAAATAATTCGTCTTTACCTGCTGGTCTATTTTGACAGATTTCTGCCATTTTCTGCATTTGCTTCTTGTTGGTTCCTTTTTGAGTTCTCTTTGGGGAATTGAGATTTTTTAGGGAAGTGCTACAGTATCTAGTGTTTTAATGGAAGCTTTATTGGTGTTATAACTGAAACCAAAGACTTATTATCTTGAGTGCACTAATGTTGCTAATAAAGATTGTGTGAAGTTTTGTATGCAGGAAAAATTTCAGGTGTATGGAAGGAATGAGTAATGAGATGAAGGATGGACTAAAGCTCAACCTTGGGGATGCCACGCGTGTCACCCCAACAAATTTCCAAGAAGTACAAGCGTCCAAGCTTGGGGATGCCCAAGGCATCCCCTTCTTCATTAATAAAAGTCCCAGGTTTCTTCCAAACACTTTATTTTTATTATTTCATGCACAGTTGTGTTTTTCTTGGAGCATCTTCTTTTTCGTTTTTGTTTGCTTTGTTTGCTGAATAAATTGGTTGGACCCTCTCTTTCATACATTGGTTTGCAAATAGTTTGGTTTGGTTTGGAAAAGAGTAGGAAAGTTCATACTTATTATGTGGTAAAAAGAGCTTGTTTTTGACTGTGGCCTATGCTTTGTCATGCCATTCTTGATATTTTTTTGGCTTTATGCTTAGTATTCTTTGCTGTAGCATGACTTGTTATAAACAATTGAGATTGCTTAATGTGCCTTGTATGGATCATGCGTTGTTGTAGCATATTAAAGCATGGTATAGTGGTATTCTCCTTTGATGCTTCCTTTGGGTTGACTTGGCGCATTCTCACACCATGTTATGACTATCTCAAGTCACCATAGCCTTTCTAATCCTTTAGTTTTCAACTTGTATAAGCACTTTATGCTTTGATCAATGATGTTTTGTCGCTCTGCATGATTATGGCCATTATTGCTCTCTTAGATTGTCGCTCCCAGTCTTTTGCTAGCCTCCACAACCAAGTATGAGTTCCACTCATGCATCCAACTCCCTAAACCAAGTTATTCCAAAGAGTCCACCATACCTACCTACTAGCTTATGCTATTCCAAGTATATTCATGTTTTTGTTTACCTTCCAAATTAAACTTGTTATGAGAAAACTAGTGATTAAAGCTCTCATGAACTTGATGGCACACTTTACTTTTCTTGCCCTTAATAAACTTGAACCATTGTGTTGTCTATGTTGTATATGCTTGCACTTATTTGTTGGGAATTAGCAGAACCATGCTTTCATGGGGAATGCTTTCAACATTGCACTTGGTACTTGTACCTAGGTGATATCATGCTCTTTTGTATATGGATGTCGTCGGTGTGAAATGAAAGGGGAGCTTGTAAGTCCATGGAGTTATGTATATGTGTTAGAGAAACGCATGGGCCATTGGTCTAATCCATGCTGACATGGTGGAAACCTGCAGCGTAACCATAATGAGCTGTCTATGAAGCATTCTTCTTATAAAAAAGAGTCCTATTGAGAAAAAAGAGAAAAATAAAAAAAGAGATTATGAAAAAAAGCACCGTATTCCCATGGTAAATAAGAAGATTGCTGAGATGCTCGTTGTCTTCTTGCCTTGTCATTTTGATATGGGGATTCTTCCGTATCATCGGGCAAGGGGTACCCCGTTCGCGGTTCTCTATGATACACATGTACTTACAATGACAAGAACTTACCGGTGACTAAACTTGAGTAGCATCAGGAGCGGCCCTCGTATACAAGGGACATGAGATTTCTAACTTATACTTCGTCAAGCATGTACACCATAGTTTGTTCACTTTAACCTTAATCACCTTCAAGATGCTTATGATAGGGGCAATGAGAGCTGAAAGCTATAAGTACCATAATTTTTGGAAGCTCTTTATGAGACTTGAATCCCTACGTCCTTCTATGAAGGCCTTTCTTCTACCATTATATTGAGTCTCCACCTTCTACCTTTATGCACCTACTTTGAGAGCATAGTGGCCATTCTTAGTTCTATGTGCATTGTCCCAAGACTAGTTGATTGATGCATAACGTGATATTGCTTGTTTTAAACTATTTGTATCTAGTCACTCTTATGAACTTTGAAGGTGTCCTATGCATTTATATTTGCTACTCTATGAGGGACAAGCTGAATGCCATTATGCAATGTTTTCTTTATGTGAAACAAACAAACGTCTTGCAAAGCATTATTATTCATGAATCTTTTGTTTGTGTCATTTCATGTTACAACATAGTTGTTATGTCTTATTGTTAGAACTTTATCTTTCATGCTATGTCGAAGTACTATGATCCTAGCTATCAATGTTTTACAAATACTTTGATCAAGTTTATGATGGTGCATGTCACCTCAAAAATTATTCTTTCTTTTTATCACTTACCTACTCAAGGACGAGCAGGAGTTAAGCTTGGGGATGTTGATACGTTGCAAACGTATCTATAATTTTTGATGTTCCATGCTTGGTTTTATCTACTTTCTTGTGTTTTGTTCCAACTTCGGAGTACTTTTTATACACTTTCTTGGACTAACCTATTAACAAGATCCCATAGTGCCAGTTGCCTGTTTTCTGCTGTTTTTGGTTCCAGGAAAGTTAGAAAATCAATATTCTCGGAATTGGACCGGACAAAAGCCAAAGTTGATATTTTCCCGGAAGACTCACGGAGTCAGAAGGAGAGTTGGAGAGGGGCCACAAGGTGGCCACACCACCCCATGGCGCGGGTCCCCCAGGTCGCGCCAGGGCATGGTGTGGGCCCCCTGGCCGCCCACCGACCTTGCCCTCTGGCCTATAAGAAGCCTCCCGAGGCATAAACCCTAAATAGTCAAGCCTCTAGCCACGAAAAGTTTCGCAGCGCCGCCGCCACCGAAGGGGAGATTCAGGGGACAGAAAGTCTCTGTTCCGGCACCCTGCCGGGACGGGGAAGTACCCCCGGAGCCATCTCCATCGATCTCCACTGCCATATCCATCACCATTGCTGATTCCCATGATGAGGAGGGAGTAGTTCTCTCTCAAGGCTAAGGGTTCTACCGGTAGCTATGTGTTCATCTCTCTCTCTATGCATGATCTTATTGTGATCATGAGCTTGTAATCTATAGATCTACCTTGCTACTCAAGTGCTTTAATGAATCTCTGCTCTCCCCATGTGTGTGAAAGTGACAGCGTGCTCACCATGGTGGCACTTAGGCTAGAGATTACAAATACTTGTTATGAGTTATATTTGGAGTTGGATGTCTTTATGAAATTGTGGTGTTTGTTGGACTCATCTAGTACTCAAGGTGACAGTGTGGGGTTTTCTAGATGGGAAAGGCTTACTTTGATGTGTGTTGTTATAGCCCTACCATCGATTAGAGTGTTCAACCGGAGAGTAGTTAAGATTAGTATCATGAAGATGATATATTTATATGAGAGTGTTCACTAGTGAAAGTATGATCCCTAGGCCTTGTTTCTAAGCACTGAAACACCGTTTTCTATTAGATCTATTACTTGTTTGCTTGCTTCTATCTTTATTTCAGTTTTACTTTAGTCTTTTCCACGCCATCAAGCTATTTTCTAGCACTGTTGTCTTTTATCCATACCACTTGTATTTCACTATATCTTCGCCGAACTAGTGCACCTATACACCTGACAAGTGTATTGGGTGTGTTGGGGACACAAGAGACTTCTTGTATCTTGATTGCAGGGTTGCTTGAGAGGGAATACCTTTGACCACTTCCTCCCTGAGTTCGATAAACCTTGGGTGATCCACTTAAGGGAAAACTTGCTGCTATTCTACAAACCTTTGCACTTGGAGGCCCAACAACTGTCTACAAGAATAGAAGTGCGTAGACATCAATCCACTTGATGTCATTGCATATGTGTGTTCTTTTCATAAACCACATGGATCCACTGGGTGTAATTGCATATGTGTGTCCTTTTCATAAACCACATGGATCCACTGGATATCATTACATGTGTGTTCTTTTCATAAACCACATGCATCCACTGGATTTCATTGCATGTGTGTGTATTATTGTGCATCATTGTGGTTTTGGAAAAGAACACATGCAATGATTCCACTCTAGCATGTGGTGTTCTTTTCATAAACCACATTGATCCCCTATATGTCATTGCATATGTGTGTTCTTTTCATAAACCACATATGAATCCACTGGATGACATTGCATATGTGTGTTCTTTCCATAAATCACATGGATCCATTGGATGACAATGCACATGTGTGTTCTTTTCATAAACCACACTGATACTGGACTTCATTGGATATGTGTGTTCTTTTCATAAACAACATGCATCCACTGGATGTCATTGCATGTGTCTGTTCTTTTCATAAAGGACAAGGATCCACTAGATGTCATTGCATATGTGTGTTCTTTTCATAAACCACATGGATCCATTGGATTATATTGCATATGTGCGTTCTTTTCACAAACCACATGGATCCACTGGATGACATTTCATATATGTGTTCTTTTCATAAACCACATGGATCCACTGGATGCCATTGCATGTGTGTTCTTTTCATAAACCACACTGGTCCACTAGATGTCATTGCATATGTGTGTTCTTTTTATAAACCACACTAATCCACTGGATGTCATTGCATGTGTGTGTTCTTTTCATAAACCACATTGATCCACTAATGTCATTGCATGTGTGTTGTTTTCCTACACCACATGGATCCAATGATGTCATTGTTGGTGTGTTCTTTTCAGAAATCACATGGATCCACTTGATGTTATTGCATGTGTGTTCTTTTCCAAAACCACATGGTTCCACCGATGTAATTGCATGTGTGTTCTTTTCATAAACCACTTGGATCCACCAGTGTCACTGCATGTGTGTTCTTTTCATAAACCACATGAATCCACCGGATGTCATTGCATGTGTGTATCAATGTGCATCATTGTGGTTTTGGAAAAGAACAGATGCAATGATGCCACTCCAGCATGTGGTGTTCTTTTCATAAACCACACTGATCAACTGGATGTTATTGCATATGTGTGTTATTTTCATAAACAACATTGATCCACTTGATGTCATTGCATATGTGTGTTCTTTTCATAAACCACATTGATCCACTGATATCATTGCATGTGTTGTCTTTTCCTACACAACATGGATTCAATGATGTCATTGTTGGTGTGTTCTTTTCATAAACCACATGGATCCATTGGATGTCATTGCATGTGTGTTCTTTTCCAAAACCACATGGTTCCACTAGATGTCATTGCATGTGTGTTCTTTTCCAAACACATGGTTCCACTGATGTCATTGCATGTGTGTTCTTTTCATAAACCACTTGGATCGACCAGATGTCATTGCGTGTGTGTGTGTATCAGTGTGCATCATTCTGGTTTTGGAAAAGAACACATGCAATGATGCCACTCCAGCATATGGTGTTCTTTTCATAAACCACACTTATCCATTTTATGTCATTGCATATGTGTGTTCTTTTAATAAACCACACTGATCCACTAGATGTCACTGCATATGTGTGTTCTTTTCATAAACCGCATCGATCCACGGATTTCATTGCACGTGTGTTCTTTCCCTACACCACATGGATCCAATGATGGCATTGTGGGTGTGTTCTATTCTAAACCACATGCATCCACTGGATCTCATTGAATGTGTGTTCTTTTCCAAAACCACATGGTTCCACTACATGTCATTGCATGTGTGTTCTTTTCCTAAACCACATGGTTCCACTTATGTCATTGCTTGTGTGTTCTTTTCATAAACCACTTGGATCCACCAGTGTCATTGCATGTGTGTTCTGTTCATAAACCAGATGGATCCACTGGATGTCATTCCATACGTGTGGTCTTTTCATAAACCACATGGATCCCCTAGACGTCATTGCATGTGTGTTCTCTTCATAAACCAAATGGATTTACTATATGTCATTGCATGTGTGTTCATTTCATAAACCACATGGAGCCACTGGATGTAATTGCGTATATATGTTGTTTTCACAAACCACATGGATCCACTGGATGTCCTTGCATGTGTGTTCTTTTCCTACACCAAATGGATCCACTGGGTGTGATTGCATGTGTGTTCTTTTCATAAACGACACTAGTCCACCAGTGTCATTGCATGTGTGTTCTTTTCATAAACCACATGGATCCACTGGATGTCATTGCATATGTGTATTCTTTTCATAAACCACATGGATCCAATTGATGTAATTGTATATGTGTGTCATTTTCATAAACCACATGGATCCACTGGATATCATTGCATGTGTGTTTTTTCCATAAACCATATGGATCCACTGGATGTCATTACATGTGTGTGTGTATCAGTGTGCATCATTGTGGTTTTGGAAACGAACACATGCAATGATACCACTCCAGGATGTGGTGTTATTTTCATAAACCACATGGACCCACTGGATGTCATTGCATGTGTGTGTACTTTTCATAAACCACTTGGATCCACCAGTGTCATTGCATGTGTGTTCTTTCCGTAAACCAAATGGATCCACTGGATGTGATTGCATGTGTGTTCTTTTCATAAACCACACTAATCCACTAGTGTCATTGCATGTGTGTTCTTTTCATAAACCACATGGATCCACAAGATGTCATTGCATATGTGTGTTCTATTCATAAACCACATGGATCCCCTAGATATCATTGTATATGTGTGTCCTTTTTATAAACCACATAGGTCAGCACATGGATTTACTGGATGTCATTGCAAGTGTGTTCTTTTGATAAAACACATGCATCCACTAGATGTCATTGCATGTGTGTGTATCAGTGTGCATCATTGTGGTCTTGGAAAAGAACACATGCAATAATGCCACTCCAGCATGTGGTGTTATTTTCATAAACCACCCGGGTCCCCTAGATGTAATTGCATATGTGTGTTCTTTTCATAAACGACATAAGAATCCACTAGATGCCATTGCATATGTGTGTTCTGTCCATAAACCAGATGGATCCACTATATGACATTGCACATGTGTGTTCTTTTCATAAACCACAATAATCCCCTGGATGTCATTGCATGTGTGTGTTCTTTTCATAAACCACATGGATCCACTAGATTTCATTGCATATGTGTGTTCTTTTCATAAACCACATGGATCCATTGGATGAAATTGCATATATGTGTTCTTTTCATAAACCATAGCGATCCACTGGATGACATTTCATATGTGTGTTCTTTTCATAAACCACATGGATCCACTGGATGTTATTGCATGTGTGTTCTTTTGATAATCCACATTGATCCTCTGGATGTCATTGCATATTTGTGTTCTTTTCATAAACCACACAAATCCACTAGATGTCATTGCATATGTCTGTTCTTTTCATAAACCACATTGATCCACTAATGTCATTGCATGTGTGTTCTTTTCCTAGACCACATGGATTCAATGATGTCATTGTTGGTGTGTTCTTTTCATAAACAACATTTATCCATTGGATGTCATTGCATGTGTGTTCTTTTCCAAAACCACATGGTTCCACTAGATGTCATTGCATGTATGTTGTTTTCTAAAACCACATGGTTCCACTGATGTCATTGCATGTGTGTTCTTTTCATAAACCACTTGGATCCACCAATTTCATTGCATGTGTGTTCTTTTCATACACCACATGGATCCACCGGATGTCATGGCATGTGTGTGTATCAGTGTGCATCATTGTGCTTTTGGAAAAGAACACATGCAATGATGCCACTCCAGCATATGGTGTTCTTTTCATAAACCACACTTATCCACTGGATGTCATTACATATGTGTGTTCTTTTCATAAACCACACTGATATACTTGATGTCATTGCATATGTGTGTTCTTTTCATAAACCACACTGATCCACTTGATGTCATTGCATATGTGTGTTCTTTTCATAAACCACATTGATCCACTAATGTCATTGCACGTGTGTTCTTTTCCTACAACACATGGATCCAATAATGGCATTGTTGGTGTGTTCTATTCTAAACCACATGGATCCTCTGGATGTCATTGCATGTGTGTTCTTTTCCAAAACTGCATGGTTCCACTACATGTCATTGCATGTGTGTTGTTTTCCAAAACCACATGGTTCCACTGATGTCATTGCTTGTGTGTTGTTTTCTTAAACCACCCGGATCCACCAGTGTCATTGCATGTGTGTTATTTTTGTAAACCACATGGATCCACTAGATGTCATTGCATATGTGTGGTCTTTTCATAAACCACATGGATCCACTAGATGTCATTGCATGTGTGTTCTTTTCATAAACCAAATGATTCACTAGATGTCATTGCATGTGTGTTCATTTCATAAACCACATGGATCCACTGGATGTCTGTGGCGACCCCGGATTTTCACCCGAGTACCAAATTATGCAAACCACCAGGATCCCATGATTAGTGCATCGTGGAGCATAACCGACATGATATTAAAGTACACACATCCATTACAGTATGGTACAATAAGTCTTACAATAATAGTCTTACAACTTGCCTTTAGGGGCACAAATAGATAATAGCAGCGGTACTAATAAACGCGGAGGACCCGAGTCAAGCCATAGCCCAACAGGTGCCTGGCTCGGAGTAACGCCCTAGTTCGCGAGGTCATCGTCGTACCCTCCATCGTCTCCTTCATATTTCTCATAATCTTACCAAGTTGATAGCTAGGGAACATTGCTAGTGAGTACTTTCAATGTACTCGCAAAACCACCATACAAGGAAGAACAAATAGTATGCAATATGGCTGTGGATAGGATGGCTTCAAAGGGCCTATTTGTGGAATCTCTTAGAGGTCTAACTCTAAACTATTACAGCTCGTTGTTTGCAAAACATTTAGATGTAAAATAGTTAGGAAAAACTTGAACTACTAGATGGGATCAACCCTGTTATCCACTTCCACCATGGTCATCCCATGACCCATACCTCAACTAGGTCCGACCATCCCATGGTCCATCCTCCATGCCCTTTCGACCATCCCATGGCCGAATCTTTTTAGGAAACCTTTTCATGAAACAAAACCAGCACCACTACGCAGAAACCTTTCCAACCGTCCATGACTGCGGACGCAGCTATTCGAATAGATTTACGCTCTGCAGAGGTTGTACACTTTCCCCACAAGATCCGATACATCCGCCGCGAACAGTCGCAGATCGTCATACACTAGTATGCGGGTTTCGGATAACCAGACGAGACCTTCGGGATAATCCCCTCTTAACACAAGTGCCATACCCTATGAGTGTTGCTCCCCTCAAAACCAGGACGTCGGGTACCGAGGACCAACCGGAGCGCATTTTACACTTTACACAGTGGGCGCTTTCAATGAGGGGCTCATAGTAACGCCTGGCTGTCCGCAGACAGTTTGTTCCTTCTCTAGGTCGATGTCCCACATGGGCCTTTACGGGAGAAGGCCCAGCCTCTAGGGATCGTGATCCCCTGTAGTAGTTGGGAGGCACTAGCATCAGAGAGGACCACTTTCGGGTCAAGCCCCTTCCCATATAGGGGTAGTGTGGTTGCACGGGGTAGTTGTTCTGGCAAAAATACATAGAACCAGGTGTGTTTTCAAAAATAGTTTTGTCCTCCAACTCGTTCTTTAATGCCACCACTTGTAGCACAGAACCAAACTTATTTTTAAAAGTCACTCGGTAAGTCCCACTTGCCAAGGTTTTCTGTCAAAAACTTTTGTAAAAACCCTTCTTGCCATCGGGTTCCCAACCTAGAGTTTTTGTTAGGCTAAACCAGGGTTTCCAAGAGGGTGTGGTATAGTAAACCACTTTAACTACTAGGGTAAGGATGGGTAATACCAAGGGGGAGTACTTAAACAGTACCATAGGCATAAGTTTGGTGGAGCCAAACCAATACCATACTAGATATAAATAGCAACTAGCGATTAAAACAATGCATTAGTAAAAGTAAGTAAAACAGAATGCATAAAATAAAGACGGGACAACTCTCATGAACTTGTTGGTTGCTTACCTTGGTTGGAAGCTTGTTCCTGGTCCTCTTCCTCAATATCTTCCCAAGTACCTTCCTCGAACTCGTCCTTGTTCGTATCTATCGTCACGAAAGGGGAAATATAATCAAACCACAACACCAATCATCACCCAAGGCACAGGAAACACAATCAGTATAGAACATATGCTTAACTGAACCAACCCAACCAGTCACAAGTAGCTACAGGTCCTAGCAGTACAATGCCATTGAAACAATCAAAAAGGTTAATCCAAACTTATTTCGTGATTTTAATGGTAAAGACTAGATTAGCTCACAAGCAGATGATTCGACCAAAACAAGTTGGTGTACAGTGACCACAAATTACATTTCTGAGTAGCCATAGAGAATACAAAGCCAACCCCACTGGTTTCATATTTTTATCAAAAAGGGTTGATTTTTAATAAATAAAATACTAAAAAGAGTGCAGAATCTAGTACTAAAATCCCCAGGGTAGAACTACAGAACCAAAATTTATGCCCTTCCAGGAATAAGTAGTACTATCACGGGCCTATTAGTAAAGCTACAGATTAAATACTCAAATCAGATAGATTTTACCGCCATAATGCTCAATAAAAGCACAGACAAGCTTTTGACTAGCTATCAGTGCCATGCAATAGCTAATTACTTAGGCTACTCCACAAAATTTGAACCAAGCCAAAACACTACACACATATTATTTAGTGGAATTAAATCTACAGAACATATTTCTAGGAATGGCCTAAAATAAATAAGAGGAGGCAGTGCAGACGCTGGGTCGCGGCCCGCTAAAAAGCTGGGCCGGCCCGCGTACACTATGGCCTGCGGATTCAAATCCTGCCATGGAGCCCGCGTGTCATAGGCATAGAGGGGCGAAGGGGTATTGGGCTCTGTTGGCCGTTGGATTAAAAGCCGAATTGACAGCTAGCAGCTTGTCTTCTTCCTAGAATAGAAACGTCGGTGAGCAAACCCTAGCTGGACCGTGCGGGGCTCGGGGTGGCTCACCTAGGGGCGGAGAGGGGTCAGTGACGGTGGCTTTGGAGGCGGTCGTTGATGCGGATCCGAATGAGGGGCGATAGAGGCGATCTTGGCTACTGGCGGGGTCGAGGACGTCCTCGGCTCCTCGGTGTCCGCGACATCCTCGCGGCTCCGGTGCTCCTGGCCAAAAAGGGAGGAGAGGGAGCGGTTAGACGCAGTGTGGGGAAGGGGACAAAGTGAGGGTAGGGAGGAGAGACGGGCCGGTGACGGCAACCTCGACCATGCTCGACGGTGCCGCGTTGGTGTGGCGGTGGCGAGAGCAGCAGGGGCCGAGCGTGCTCGGCTCCGCTCTGGGGTGAAGTGGAGGTGGCAGAGGAGGAAATGGGGTGGGTGAGTGAGGGCTGGGCGGTCTGGGGGCTTTAAAGCCAGTGGGGTGCACCCACGGTGCACCGGGTGTAGGAGAGGGTGGCGAGAGGGGGAGACTGGCCTGGGAGTGGCTGGGAGCAGCGGCGGGATCCCGTATCTGTGTGGGAGGGCCGCGGGTGTGTCTGGTCGCATCACTTGACCTCGAGCGCGCGCGCGGCAGAGGGAGGTGGTGCACACGAGGTGCTCGCGTGCTATCACGTGTGACAGGTCGCGAGGCAGGGGGCTGCAGCACGGCGCTAGGGCTAGGGAGGTCAGTAGGGTGGGGGAGAGGTCACCTCGGGGTAGAGAGCGGCGTTGAAACGTACGACGCGAGCGAGGGAGCGGCACGGCGCATGCGGCGCTCTGCCGACATGGCGGCCACGCGTTGGGGGTGATCGGGGCAGCGGGTGAGAGAGGGGAGGGGTGAAGGGTGTGCCTGGGGAAGGTGCGGGCACGTCAGGGCAGCGGTAGGCACGTGAGTGGATGGCTCGGGCTGGGCTTGACCGTTGCTGGGGGGGTTTCCCTCCCTCCTTGTCAGGCCAGGGTGCATGGAGGTGGTCCTGGGCGGTACAGGGGAGGTTTTCCTCGAGATGCATCGTTCCAAGGCCAGGGAGAGGGTGTAACACGAGCAGGTGAGTGGAGAGAGGGTTTTTGGTGATCTTATGCCAAGTTGGTGAGGTGGCCACTTTGGGAACTTGCCAACACGAGCTAAGGCCACCAATGGCAAAGGGGAAGGCATGGGAATGTAGAGGGGTGTTAGGTGATCATGCTTAGGCCTTGGTTGCCCCTGGATCACAGCCAGGTGCTTACAATGATCATCCAAATTTTGGACAAAATAAGGTGGTCATTCCCTAAGTGGCAACTAGTGAGGTAAACACTCACATGCAAAAAGCTTGGGCTTGTGGTTTAACCAGGGCTAAGGTGTGGTTCTCAAGTACTCATAACATAGTACCACATGGTAATCTTGCATGGTAGAAAGGGTGAAGGGTTTTCTCAAACCAAGGCTCCAAAGTTGGAACAAAACTAGGTTCATAAGGCTTAGCCAAAATCTTAGCTTGTGGGGAACTAACAAATATGACCCTTGGTGGTCATTCAAGCATGTAGATTAGCAAGTAACACTACCAAGGCAACACAAGTGATCAAACAATCTAGTAAAGCTAGTCTTATATGCAAACAATTAGAAAAGGTTTTATTTCCCCCTAATTTCTAGCTTCCTAACCCTCAACAAACATGGATGCAAAAGATGGGGTGTTACAGACCTTCCCCCTTAAAAGAATCTCGTCCCGAGATTCGCCGGATTCGCTGACAGGAGATGGGGGAATTCCTTCTTGAGATAATCCTCTCATTCCCAGGTGGCTTCGTCTTCCGAATGGTTGCTCCATTGAACCTTGTAGAAGTTTATGTTCCGACACCGGGTGAGTCGATTGGCTTTCTCTAGGATTTTGACGGGCACCTCTCGATAGGTTAGATCACGGTTGAGGTCAATGGCTCGATAGTCAATCTTTTTAAATGTTTCGGGCTTGTTGGGTGCTTGAAGACACTTCCGGAGTTGGGACACATGGAAGACGTTATGGAACACTGCTAATTCCTTGGGTAGCTCTAGTTGATATGACACCTTTCCTCGTTGAGCGAGGATCTTGAAGGGCCCGATGTACCTTGGGGCGAGCTTTCCTTTCTCATGAAATTGTTGCATTCCCTTGAGAGGGGAGATGCGAAGGTACACGAAATATCCCTTGTTGAAACTCACATCTCGGCGTTTGGTGTCGACATAACTCTTTTGGCGAGATTGAGCAGCTCTCAAGCGGTCACGGGCTAGCTAAACTTGCTCTTCTATTGCCTTGATCACATCAGGGCCGAAGATTTGGCTCTGTCCGGTCTCAGTCTAGTTCAGAGGGGTTCTACAGTTCCTTCCATAGAGGAACTGAAAGGGTGCCATCTTTAGACTGGCTTGGTAGCTGTTATTGTAGGAGAATTCCGCGAATGGCAAACAATCCTCGCACTTAGATCCATAAGCTAGAACGCAGGAGCGGAGCATATCCTCTAGGACTTGATTGACTCTCTCGGTCTGTCCTTCGGTCTGTGGGTGATAGGCGGTGCTAAAGGATAGGTTGGTACCTAAGGCCTCATGTAGCTTATTCCAGAAGCGGGAGGTGAATTGCGGTCCTCTATCAGACATGATCTCTTTGGGGACTCCATGAGGACTAACATATGGGAGATATACAATTCTGCCAGTTGTTGTCCATTGTAGCTAGTCTTCACGGGGAGGAAGTGAGCCACCTTGGATAGGTAGTCTACAATGACCCAAATAGAATCATGTCCCCTGTTGGACTTGGGTAGTCCAGTGATAAAGTCCATTCCAACCTTTTCCCATTTCCATTCCAGAATCTTCATGGGTTGCAGAAATCCGGCAGGTCGTTGATGCTCGGCTTTGACCCTTTGGCATATATCGCACTTAGCCATGAACAAGGAGATTTCGCGCTTCATCCCATGCCACCAAAACTGTTCCTTCAGATCCTGATACATCTTAGTGTTACCGGGGTGGATGGAGTAGAGTGTCTCGCGGGCTTACTTCATAATCATCTGCTTCAAGTCATGGTTGCTGTGTACGCAGATGCGCCCTTTGTACCACAGCACACCAAAGTCGTCAACCTTGAATCCAGGAACATTTTCCTTTTCCATTCTTCTTTTAATACCCTCAATGCTTTTGTGTCCTTTTTGAGCTTCCTTGATTTGATCTAAGAGGGTCGGCCTTAGCTCCAAATGGGCTAGGAATCCATGGCTGACTATTTCAAGTCCGAACCTTTCTAGTTCTTGACTCAGTTCTGGTTGTTCCCTCTTGATCATAGCATTCAGGGAACAAGGTTCCCGACTGAGGGCGTCAGCTACAACATTAGCCTTGCTCGGGTGATAATGAATGCCAAGATCATACTCCTTGATCAACTCAATCCATCTTCGCTGCCTCATGTTTAACTCTTTCTGCATGAATATATATTTCAGACTCTTGTGATCTGTGTAGATCTCGCAGCGGTTCCCCATTAGATAGTGGCGCCAGGTCTTAAGTGTGTGAACCACCGCTGCGAGCTCCAGTTCATGGGTGGGGTAGTTCATCTCATGAGGCTTTAGTTGTCTAGATAGATAGGCGATGACCTTGCCTTCCTGCATCAGCACACTTCCGAGTCCTAACTTGGAGGCATCATAGTAAACTTCAAAGCTTTTGGTGATATCTGGCATGGTCAGGACAGGGGCAGACACTAGTCTCTTCTTGAGTTCCTGAAAACTCTCTTCACACTTCTCGGTCCACTCGAATTTCTTGTCCTTCTTCAGTAGTTGTGTCATTGGCTTTGCGATGCTTGAGAAGCCTTCAACAAATTTACGGTAGTATCTGGCTAAACCCAGAAAGCTTCGGATTTCCGAGGGGTTGGTGAGGGCTTTCCATTCCAGAACTGACTTGATCTTCGAGGGGTCGACTGAGATTCCTCCGTCAAACAGTATGTGGCCAAGGAATCCAACTTCCTTTAACCAGAACTCGCACTTGCTAAACTTAGCATACAGTTGATGCTCCCTGAGGGTGCCCTACTACTCTCAGATGCTGCTCATGCTCAGCTTCAGTCTTGGAGTATATGAGGATGTCGTCGATAAACACTACGACGAACTTATCCAGGTAGGGCATGAATACCTTATTCATGAGATTCATGAAATAGCCAGGGGTGTTGGTTAAGCCGAAGGACATGACGGTGTATTCATATAGACCGTATCGGGTGGTAAACGCGGTTTTGGGGATGTCTGACTCTTGGATCTTGAGTTGGTGGTATCCGGTGCGGAGATCTATCTTAGAGAAGATTCGGGATCCGTTTAGCTGGTCAAACAGATCTTCGGTCTTCGGTAAGGGATACTTGTTCTTGATTGTGACGTCGTTGAGCTTCCAGTATCAGTCACTAGCCGGGTGGTTCCATCTCTTTTATCCACAAAAATAACGGGTGATCCCCAAGGGGAGGCACTCAGCTGAATGTGCCCTTTGCGTTCCATGTCATCTAATTGCTTCTTCAACTCGACCTATTCCTCTGGGTTCATACGGTACGGCCTCTGAGCTATGGGGGCTGTTCCGGGGATTAACTCTATGATGAACTCGATATCCCTGTCAGGGGGCATACCAGGCAACTCCTCTAGAAACACATCTAGATACTCACAGACTACTGGTACTTGCTCTAAGGTAGGTCCGACTATACTCTTCTGGCAATAGATCCAAGATGAGGGCACAGTTGCCTTGTACTCGACTTGTACTCCTTCACTACTAGTCATGGATATGGCCTTTCTTGCACAATCTATGATTCCATGATATTTGGTCATCCAGTCCATTCCTAATATCACGTCTAGACCTTGGGCTCCAAAACTATTAGGTCGGCCTTGAAGGTTATACCATGGATAACTATGGGGATATCTCGGCAAGCGGATTGGGTTTTGGCTGTTGAACCGGGTATTTGTACTAGCATGAGCCTGCTCAGTTGGCTAGGTTCCATCCCACTTTTCTCAACAAACGGCTCAGTAACAAATGAATGCGAGGCCCCGGAGTCAAATAATACTATAGTAGGGATGGAGTTGACAAGGAACGTACCCAGAACAATGCCAGGAGACTCCTGGGCTTCCTTAGCAGTGATATGATTCAGATGTCCTCTGGTAGCATTGGCATGCTTCTTGGTGGCAGCGCCCTTGGCTGGGGCTCCCCTGGCGTGTCCTTGATTCAGGCGGGCTGCATTAGGGCATGGTGCATTGTCCTTCTTCCTCTCAGGGCATTCACGGGAGTAGTGTCCCACTTGTCCACAGTTGAAGCAACCAGCTGCATTGGGGCGGACATTGGGGTTGATAGGGCCTCTAGGGGCGGGTCTTGGGTTTCTGCCTCCAGGGCGAGGGTTGTTGTAGTTGCGGTTGGGGTTATTGGGGCGCGGAGCATAGGACGGAGTCCTCTGTGATGGGCCCTCCATGCTGCATCATTCGGTGTTTTGGTTCTCAATCACTCCCTTGCGCTTGTTTTCCACCAGAATGGCGGCATCAACAAGGGCATCCAGCTCCTGGAACCTCTGGGCTACTAGATGGCACTTCAGTTCATCCTAGAGTCCATTCATGAAGGTATCCACCTTCTTATCTTCAGTGTTGGTGTCATCCGGGGCGTACCGGGCCAGATCAGTGTACTTCTCCAGATATTGCAGCATAGACATTCCTCCCTACTTCAAGTCACGGAATTGGTCCCTCATCATCTTGATCAAACCAGGTGGGATGTGACGCTTGCGGAACCTTTCCTTGAAGTCCTCCCAACTTATGGCTTGTCCCGCGGGCAGAATTTCCTTGACGCTGATCCACCAAGTGCTTGCTTGACCCGCGAGGAAGTGGGTGGCTGAGGTGACTTTCTAATTCTCTCCAACACGGGCAACTTCCAGGTTGTTCTCAATGGTGCGGAGCCAGTCATCGGCGTCAAGTGGGTTGGTGCATTTGGTGAACACTGGTGGGTTGGTGTTCTCGAAGTCCCTAAGTCTAGAACTCTACTCTTTGCCCTCAGGGTCGGGGGTGTTTCCAACTGCGGCTTGCACGAGCTACTGGAGACCGGCAATGTTGGCTTGGTGCTCCTCATTGGCGGCTTGGCGATCTTGCATGAACATGTGCAGGAGCTGCGCCATGGTTGGGGGTGGTGGAGGGAGTCCGCGTGGGCGCACCATCCTGAAGGTATACGGTTAGGATGGGGTCACAAAAAGGAGAATATCATTTTGCGGCCCGAAAGTTGGGGTAGCTAGGCAACGCGGTACCCAAGTTGATTTTTATCACCGCGATTCGAAAAGTTGGGGCGCCAATTGCTGAGAGGGGTCTTTCGAGTGAATGATGGCCAAACCCAATATTTTTAAATCGCGCCCGTTAAGTCAGGATATTCCGTTACACTAGTTCCTGTTGTGCCCCTCCTTCACCGGTCACTCTTCTTAGCCACCCAGCACGTGTCGTAGGGCCAAATCCATTATTGTACTTTCCTAACTCTCGACACTGAATCTTGCTGCGACGGTGGCGGCGGCCCCTTTTCTTCCCTTCCCCGACCCTAAATCTGCCAGCGGCGGAGGACCTTTTTTCTCCCTCCCCCGACACTGAATCTGACGGTGGTGGCCCAGCATGTCTAGCAAGGCGAAGGTTGTAGCTACATCGCCGACTGAAAAGGGTTTGTCCGGGCCCAAGTCTGGGGCTCAACGCGTAGTAGCGGCGAGGTCTTTAGCCCCGGTTAGCGAGGAGGCCAGCAAGGATTCTGCTCCCAAGGTACCTACGAGCAGCGGGTCAAAGAGAAAAGCAAGGCCGGTGGCGGATTGTTCGGCTCCGGTGGGCGGATGCAGCACTCAGATCTCGAAGAAAAAACCAGGGAGAAGAGCGAGAGGTGAATTATTCTTATCTTTGCCTTATCTTGCAAGTAGATTAGTTACGGCATAATATAATCGAATGAACTAAAATGTTCCCCTTTTTAATCAAATTAGGCACAGTTTTGATACAAGTGACCTATATGAGTTCACAGTTCATGTTCGGCAGTACACTGCAAAGCTTGATTTTGGTTGCGAGAGGGTTGTGTTCGGGCAAGATGTGCATCTGCTTGTGAATTGCAAAGAGGTTGTGTCTGTTTCGCAGCGGGTAGATATGCTTGCCGCTAGAATTCCCTGGGGTTTTAGACAGAGGACAAAATTGGTGTGGCGCAACATGAATGATACCTATCAGCAAATTGAGCACTCCCATGAGCTTCAGATGGTTTGGGAGTGTTGTGCAGCTGATCATAAGGTGAAAGTTGAAGCGATGATTGATGATATGTATGCAGATTCTAGAGATCTTGCTGCCAGAGCTTCTGCTCCTAGAGAATACGGACCAATAGATGTTGATCTAGATAAGTTCAGTATACGCATAGAGGTGGATTCATACATGGCAAAACTTGATGAGGGAGTTAATAAGCCAGTTTCGTCATGTACTGTGGAGATCACTGTCGATTCCAAAAACATAACTCTTGATGAAATGAGAGAGATGATCGGTAAGGAAATCAGTATTGTCCCTAAGCAGATGGCAAAAATCTGGTGGTGGCATCATAAGAAGCAGCAATTCATAGATGTTTTGGATACTGAAGATCTTATGTAGATTATGCGGCGAAAGAAGCGAACCAGGAAGGTGTTCTTCCTTGGTACCATTTCTGATGCTGTTGAACAGGTTATAGTGGATGTAGATGCCCCTGTAGTGGCTGAACAGAATGAGGTGGTCGACGTTGATGAGATCTGATGAGAGCTGCTACCCTGGGCTTGTCATATGGACCGCGGGGTTCCCCTGCCTGTATTTGTAATATTGACTGTTGTTGCACTTAGAGCGTGCTTCTGTGATTATGTTTGTTGAGAGATTGCGATATAATGATGTGCGAGCTGTTGAGATTTTCGGACATGTCACTCACTGAAACCATCGTTGTTGTAATAATACATAAATACATTGTAGTTGACATGATTATGTTTCTTAAGATGACGTACCATACTTGTTTTAGTTATTATGTTTGTTGGGACATTGTAATGTAATGTTTTGTGAAACCATGACTGGACTAGTGATGCATAAATACATTGTAGTTGACATGATTATGTTTCTTGAGATGATGTACTGTACTTGTTTCTGTTATTTTGTTTGTTGAGAGACTGTAATGTAATGTTTTGCGAAACCATGACAGGACAAGTGATGTGTAAGTACCTTGTAGTCGACATGATTTTGTTTCTTGAGTTGATGTAATATACTTGTTTCTGTGATAACGTTTGTTGAGGATTGTAATGTGATGTTTTGTGAAACCATGTTGTGGTTATGTTTGTTGGGAGATTATAATGTAATGTTTTGTGAAACCATGACTGAAGAAGTGATGCATAAGTACCTTGTAGTTGACATGATTTTGTTTCTTTGGATGATGTAATATACTGGTATGTTTTCGTTAGGCAATGAAATTGGGATTGAGGGAGTGTAGGTTTAATATTTGAAATGAGAATGTGTGAAGAGAATCCATATCAGGCAGGAGGCAGTAATCCAGGGAAAGGGCATGGTATCCATTAAACTATTGTAACATGCCAATTTAGTCATCATTGCAGCGGTAGAAGGGCTGCTCTCTCTCTCTCTCTCTCTCTCTCTCTCTCTCTCTCTCTCGCCGACGCCGTTGCCGTCGCCGTCGCATTCGCCATGCTGTCCTTGAACGGTGAGGACGACCAGTCGAGCAGCGACAGCCTTCTCTCCGACATCGAGTATTCCTTCCACGATGTGAGTTCCTCTATTTTCTCGGGCTAGGGTTAGGCAATGGTAAATCACTCGATCTGAGCCCGACCAGATGTGCATGCAATCGTGTTCGATTTCAGCTTTGCGTTTACCTATAGGTACCAAGGACGATCTACGATTCCGAATGGGAGGGCCTAGATCTCGATGGAGAAGTGCCATCTGACCATGGGCTCAAACTGAGGAGATATGTTGCATTCGAAGGCAGTAACATTGGGAGAAGGTTTTTGGGTTGTACAAATCAGGTTTGTTTACATTATGTGCATGTGACATGAAGTAAAATGTATCGTGCATGTTCATAACACTATAGTGTGTGTGTTTTTAGGTTGGCCCGGTGTGTAAAGCAGTAGAGTGGGTGGATCTTGAGTGGCCAGATGCACTTAAGAAATGTTTGGCACAGTTATGGGAGATGTATGAGTTGGAAAGGTCGGGGAGATTTACTGATGTAAGTGATGCAGCTGAAAAAAATTATAAGCTGTCGGTACGAAATAAGGAGCTGGAACAAGAAATCGAGAATTTATAGTCAAAGCTAACTGACGGAATCGATGGGAACTAGGTTGTTGGAACTGCAAAGAAGCTTCAGGATAGTCACAGGTTGCTGATTCCTAATGCAGAAAAGGAGAGGGGTTAGCTCAGGGAAAACAAGAAGAAGCTAGAGTGCTGCATTGCGGATCTGTTGAAGGAACTGAAGAAGGCGCGCGAGGGTGAACAAGGACAGACTATAGAGGATAAAGGAAATTCGAGATGAATAATTTATGCTGTACCAATGCTTGAAACTAGTTAATTGTATGACTTGCAGTTGCGCTTTCCGAACTAAGCCAAACTCAATCCTCGAGCAAACTAATTTCAGACGAACACACATATTGTGCATAGAGTTAAGTTCACGCTTACAAAATCACCACTACAGAGAATAAACCAGGCAGTACAGTACTAAATAGACATATGTTGTGTTCAAGCGAGCCTGGCCCGGAGCTACCTGTTTTCCTCCCTAAGATTGGCCAGCTCCTTCAGTACTATGTCGTGCTTCAGCTGTAGGTTCCAGCGCTCCGTCACGGATTGGAGAATTTTGTCCATAGCCATACGATTTTCCTTCAAGATCCCTTTCATGATCTCTGTATGCTTCCTAGCCGAGGCGCGACCTTCACTATGTAGCTTCGCCCAGTTGGCGTTTAACTCCTTCAGTTTCTAGCAATTGTCAGAAAGGACCATGAATTTAGCGCGCAGTTGGTCAAAGGCCAGTTTCTGGGAATTCCGCTTCTCCCTTTGGATTGCTATCTTGTCATTTAGCCAGGTCGCCAGGTCCTGGTCGATCTTTCGCCTCTTTCCCTGCAACAAAAATACATGTTATGGTTTGTTCAGTTCACTAGGACAAGCTGGTTAGTTTCCATAATTAACTGAATCGACTAGTGGCACTCTCATAATTTCAAGGAAGAAGCAATCTAGGACTAATCAACATTTTATGAATCGACTAGTGGCACTGTCATAATTTCAATTTTGAAGACAAATAAGATTTATCAGCAGTTTAGTGTGCTGTGGGTTTTTCCCAATATCACCAAATAGTAGTGGGAGAGTGGCAAACTCATAATGCAGAAACCCATGTCTAGATACATATGGAAAGAGAACATGGTGTCCATTCATGAACATGAACACCAACACATGCCTAGATAGATAAGGAGTTTCCCTAGGATTCTTATTGCACCCTATAATGGGAAGTAGACATGGGCATTGCTCCCTAAACCCTAAACATTACAAAAGGAGAGGAGGACAAACTGGTATTCGTGTCCCCACTAACGGGAATCAGACTTGGGCATTGCTCCGGTACGCCTCCAGACATGCCCTTAGCTCCTTGTTCTCTTTCCGAACACCCTCGAGTACGGTGATCGCTCTGCTCATGTCCGCCTTCATCTCCTTGACTGCATCCAGGCAACGGTTCCTGTCATGGTAGGCTCGGATGGTAGCCTTGGTTTCCTCGACGCGTCCTCTGAGTGCCTCGCTGACTTCGTCCTACAGGAGAATGCACCTTTCCACAAGATTCTTCTTCTCCTCCGTGAGCTCGTTGATTATCTTGATGGCCTGTTCTTGCCTGATCAATTTACGATCGAGTACTTTCTGCAGCCTAACGACGTCACGTGCAAAATCTAGCGAGATCTCCTTCTGCACAGATAATTGCTTGCGTAGGATCTCATTAGCTTGGGTGAGGGAGCGTGCAAGCTCATGTTGGTTGGCAATCTTGGAACTGATCGCGGCCACCTTCTCATGGCACTCGGCCTTCGATCGCTGCATCGTTCATGTTAATTGAAATAGGAATTCTACAATTACACTCCAGGTCCCAGGTGAATACTAATACAGATAAAAAAAATCCCCGTTGAATCTATTGGCCGCGGTGTTAAAAAATGGACCTGGAGATCTATTTTCATGACCACGATAAACTAATCCTAATCGCAAAAAATCCATAGTGAATCTATGAACAGCGGTATTAAGGAAAGACCAAGAGATCCAGTCATATTCATGAAAACAAATACAACTCGCAAAAGAAGAAGAAAAACCAATGCGGGGCGGACATCATCTAAGAAATCCACATCATAACTTGGAGAAATAACAGCGTGGAGATTTGCTACCTCGCTGAGACATGGAACGGGGCCGAACGGGTCCTGCAACGCCTCCGTTGTGGTGGATTCGGGATCCACGGCCGACCTATAATACGTAGAAGAGGAAGAGCCAGAAGAAGAAGAAAACAAGGAGAAGCTGATTAAGATCATGATGGAGAGGGAGATGGAGAAGAAGTAGAATAAGGAGACCATACCGGGAGGAGCCCTCGCCTGCTAGAACATTCGGCGCCATTGTCGGGGGAGATTGGGCCTCGATGAGAGGCTGGGCTTGAGCGGCTGGTAGAGCAAGAAGTGCCTCGCGGCGATTTCTCCCCCTTTTCTCCGCGAGGATCGTCGACCGGCCTCTCCCCCTCCTCAGTGGAGACATGGCTTGCAGGGTGCGTGTGGCGGAGGCAGGAGGAAGGAGATAGTGATTATTAGTGTGGGAGAAGAGTAAAGAGTACAGGCCGTGGTCCAGTAGTACTAGTACTAATATACAAGACCACTGTGTACGATCTACCTTCTCAAAGAAGCCGGGGAGGCAGGGGTAGGGAATCGATGGGACTTGTCTTTATTGCGATGAACACTTCAATTGTCTTCGGCGCCGCCCAAAATCCAGTATATAATAAGGGGAGTGCGAGCCGGGTGGTCGTCACGGGAATCGGCGTTCACATCCCGCGTGCGTGTGTCACGTGTTGATGGGGCAATGACGCGCGCAACTGCTGCACAATCACGTCGGCACATCCAACTCCGCCGAACTCCACGTGACAGGCATGCACGGGATATTTACGAGTCTAGAATACGTTGTGCCACTTTAGTTGTGATCAAATTATGTTCAGTACGCGAGATATTACTTCTTTCTTCTTCTTTTTTTTGATCATCGACAAATGCACGCGTGGACACGACGCACGAAACCGCTGCTCGTTCTTGATCAGATCGGAACCCCACTCTGTGTACCCGCCATCGACCATTCGGAGCAACTAGCTCGAGCACGATGCCCCCTCGCCGTGGCAATGGCAGGTCCAAGCCGTCCACTGACCGTCCTGCGTCCCCGGCTCTTCGCTGCATCGTCCGCGCTCGCGAGTCGCCTACTGAGGCAGCACGTCGTGTCCGACCGCACCAGGATCCATCGACATCGGCACTCAAGGACATCGCGATGTCGAAGCTCGTACCGGGCGCGCAGGAGGAGCGTGGGGTACCTACAGCGTCGGACGAGCGCAAAGTAGCAGCCAGGACGGGGGCGCGTGTTGCACTGGCGAGTACGGACAAGAAGGGGAACGAGAAGAAGATCAGGAAGAAGAGAGGAGATAGCTTTTTGGACGAGTCCGACGCGGCCAACAAGGAGGCGTTCATCGATCAGTTGGAGGCAGAAGCGGAGGAGAGTGACGTGGACCCGTGGGACTACGAAGAGGAGGAGGAGGACTCCGATAAGGAGATAGCGCGCTTATTCGAGGAAGGGGCGGTGTCGAGTCGTTAGAGGAGGGCACCGACAGCGGCGATGGTGGGGACCATGGCGTTGACGAAGACAAGGACGAACTGGAAGACGAAGACGATGGCTTCTTTGAAATATGATCATTTATTTTATTTATATTAGTTGGATAGATGGATTTCCACTTGTTTATGGGGGTTTAGTATCGGTGGCATGGATAGAGAGGTGGCACGGATTGACCATGCATAAAAAAAGTGGAGAAGGGAGGGGTTATCATGTCTGTTGGATCACATGGGATCAACGGTTGGTGGAGACGATCCGCGTGACATCTGTGTCAGCCAATCAGGGCATAGCACCTAGAGTGAGCACATGTTTGGGCTTTTGTGAGATTTGTGACAGAGAGAAAGAGGGAAAATCTCTTTTCACAATCCGCCTATGGATCCACCCGTACCATTCAAATGTCATTGCATTTGTGCCCTTTTCACAATCCACCTATGGATCCACCAGTGTCATTGCATGTGTGTTCTTTTTACTAACAACAACCAGAGTCATTCCATCTGTATTATTTTCACATACCACATATGGATCCACCAGTGTCATTGCATGCGTCCTCTTTTCACAATCCACCTATGGATCCACCAGTGTCATTGCAGGTGTGTTGTTTTCACTAACAACAACTAGAGTCATTGCATGTGTGCTCTTTTCACAATCCACCTATGGATCCACCAGTGTCATTGCATGTGTGTTCTTTTCACATACCACATATGGATCCACCAGTGTCATTGCATGTGTGCTATTTTCACAATCCATCCATGGATCCACTAGTGTCATTGCATGTGTGTTCTTTTTAGTAACAACAACCAGAGTCATTTTGCATGTGTGTTCTTTTCACATACCACCTATGGATCCACCAGTGTCATTGCATGTGTGTTCTTTTCACTAACAACAACCAGAGCCATTGCATGTGTGTTCTTTTCACATTCCACATATGGATCCACCAGTGTCATTGAAATGTGTGTTCTCTATAGAGACCACACATGGATCCACCAGTGTCATTGCATGTGTTTTCTTTTTAGTAACAATAACCAGTCATTTTGCATGTGTGTTCTTTTCACATACCACCTATGGATCCACCAGTGTCATTGCATGTGTGTTCTCTTCACAATGCACACATGGATCCACCAGTGTCATTGCATGTGTGTTCTTTTTAGTAACAACAACCAGTGTCATTGCATGTGTGCTCTCTTCAGAGACCACACATGGATCCACTAGTGTCATTGCATGTGTATTCTTTTTACTAACAAGAAGAAGAATCATTGAAATGTGTGCTCTCTTTAGAGACCACACATGGATCCACCAGTGTCATTGCATGTGTGTTCTCTACAGAGACCACACATGGATCCACCAGTGTCATTGCATGTGTGTTCTTTTTAGTAACAACAGGAGCCATTTTGCATGTGTGTTCTTTTCACATACCACCTATGGATCCACTAGTGTCATTGCATGTGTGTTCTTTTCACAATCCACCCATGGATCCACCAGTGGCATTGCATGTGTGTTATTTTTAGTAACAACAACCAGAGTCATATTGCTTGTGTGTTCTCTTCACATACCACCTATGGATCCACCAGTGTGTGGCATCCCGCTAAAACTACTACAAGAAAATCGATGTGTTTTCATGCATTGCATCATCGTGACCGCATGCTCATGTCATCATGCCACATTGCATTTGAGCATTATCATGTCTGTATGCATTGGTTGCCTAAAACTATTTTATAAAAGCCTATGTTTGTTTTCTTAATATCCCCCGTCTTTATTACAAATTAAAAACCCTGGTCTTTTGTGGATCTTTTATTCAGCCTCCCTCCGTCCTCTTCCCTTCGTCAACAGCCGCCACCATCCGCAACGCCTCCTCCCGCAGCGCAGGCCTCGTCTCGCCGGAGCTCCTCCGGCTAAGCTCCGCCCCCCTCGACCCTGTCTCCGTGCGCCTCTGCCGCCTTGCTTCCAAGGCCGCCTCCAGGAGCATCCCTACTCTCCTCGCCTCCCGCTCTCCTAGCAAAGGGCCTCCGCCGATGCGCCGTCTCTCCGGCCCGGCAGCGCCACCACCCTAGGGCTAGGCCCTCCCTCTCCACCTCGCCCTCGCTCGCCTCGGCCGGCCCCAGGCGACCTCCAGCCGTGTTTCCTCCACCCCGTCGGCCTCCTCGCACCGCCGCCATGGCCGACCCCGCGAGCTCGCGTCCGCCTGCGCCCGAGCTCTTCATCGAGTCATCGTCGTCATTCTCTTCGCTCCGGCAGCGACGCTCGGATCCCCTCAATGCCACGCGCGCTGCCGCCTGGCCACCTCATGCCGCCCCGTCGCTCTCCTCGGCCATCCCCTGGCGTTGCCCTCCCAGAGCCCCTACCTGTGCGCCGACCGCGGCCCCTCCTCTGCACCGACCCCTCTCCTCTACGGCCCCGTAGAGCCCGCATCGCCGCGCCCCTTTGTTCGCTCTGCCTGGCATCAGCAAGACCCGTGTGCCCCGTCTCATGGCCCTGACCTACGAGCAGGTGCTGCTCGTGCGTCCCGTCCTCTCTCTGCAGCCCCGGTCCCCTCGCTCGCCCCTGGCCAGCATCGCCTTCTCCAGCACGCCCTGCTGCTCTTGGCTTCCATCGCGTGACCAGGTTGCAGCACAACCGATGGCTGTTTGGTCATATATCTATAAGGGCGTGTTTTGCGTCTTGCTAACTGTGTTTTGGCAGAAGACCACTGAAACTCGTTTACCCAAGTTGGCTCGCAAGGTTCGGCTCCGTGACACCAAGATCTTCTCTGGTACCGAGTACGCGAGAGGCTCAGAACACAAGGTAGACACATGGACAGGTACCAGGATGAGCACCCGAAGAACCACATCATACCATCATGCTGATCCAAGTTCCGCCTTCGATGAACAAAGGTGGATCCCGAGATCTCCCTCTGAAACCCGAAGACCGTTCCCTGGACCTCCATGATCTCCATCACAGACCCGAAGACGCCAAGATCATGAGTGCGCCGACATGGATCCGAAGACCGAACCCTAGGCACGTCAAGATCTTCTCGGAACCGAAGACCCTGATATCAGAGTCCGAGGGCCGATCCCTCCGGACCGCCAAGTTCTTCTTCCCGGATCCGGAGACCCGATCCCGCCGAGACCGAACCCGAACGACATCGAACCCCAAGACCGCCAACGGCAATGTGTGAACCTTTTCTCGAGCCCCTATTTTATAAATGTCATATATAAAACTATCGCATAATAAATTGTTCATACATGCATACATGTCTGTGGTTTGGGGGCATT